>PVKA01004553.1:0-39159 GCA_004027165.1 Ctenomys sociabilis
GAAAAACAATTGTGAAGCAAATTTGCATTTCACTGAACGCAGAGGTTCCACGTACTCTAGGGCAGATATCTTTCATAGCATGTACGGCCCAACATTTGCTATTTAACAAAGCATTATGAACCCCTCAAATGGAAGAGAATGTTCCTGTTAGTTAAAGCTGTTCTTTTCATTTCTTACTACATACACTGTATGTACACAGGTTTCTGGCCCATCTACCTTCTCTCCATTAAGTCAGAAGTAAGAGTTTGGGGCGAAAGGATATAGCTCAGAGTACCTGTGGAGCTATGCAATAGTCTCCAGCACCACAAAAAAGAACACATATTTGAATCAGTCTGAAGGTGTCATAAATAATATTTTTTTTTTGTTTTTGATATATCTAAAATTTCTTTTCAAGAACAGATGGAATGATCAGATCATATTTCACTTACTAGCTCAATTAATTACAATAGTCTGTTAATTTCATAAAAAAAATTTTTGTCAGAAATATCCTCTTCTGGGGGCCATGGAAATAGCTCAGTGGAGTAAGTGCTTGCCGGGCAAAGACAAGGCCCTGAGTTTGATCCCTGTACCACTAACACAAAATGGAAAAACAACAACAAAAATAAATATGGTCTTGTTTCTCTCCATGGTTTGTGTCCTTGAAGTACTGGAACTGAACCCAAGGCCTGGGCAGTTAGCTACATCCTGAGGCAGGTTTCTTATTTGTCTTTGATGAGGTCTTTTACAGTCACTACTTCCCCAGGCTGGGCTTAAATTGGTGACCCAGCTGCCTCCATCTCAGGGAGTGTGGGGGCGAGTGGGGGCACCAGCACACCCGCCTCCGTGTCTCCTGTCTTGTTTTAGATCTTCCCATCTCTTAGTGGTAGGTTGAGTGATATTCTTAGCAAGCTAGCATTTGAGGAGCGTCCTTGTAGGGCTGAGAATGTAACAGTGTATGTACAAGGTCAGTACAGCCTCTGTTCCTGTCTTCTTGCACAATGCTCTTACCTGCCTTTTGACCTTCTTCTTGTCCTTTGTCCCCACTATCTTCTAAGCCATCTCTCTTCAAAATATCTCTGTGAGCCTCTTCGGTAAGCAACATTGCCTAGAGGCTAGTTCCAAATTCTTTACGCAACATAAGGGCTTCACGTTTAGTTCTTTTGTCCAGCCCATGACAGGACGGCCTGGTTGGTCTACACTGAGTCTTTGAGGTCTATATCTTTAAGGCTCAGTTCTGAAGCCACTCCCTTTGTTTTAGCTGCCACAAACCTCGCTTCTGATAGTCACAGGGTCCTAAATATTACCTTTTCCTACTTGACCATAAGAAGATGAGAGAAACTTGAGATACCATCCTCTGTGGATTCGTGCATCACTCTAACAGTCTCTAAATGGGTGTACCATCCTTTCTTCCAGTGAATAGTTATGAGCCCGACCTCTGTATTAAGTGGTAAGTAATGTAGTAGGTTTGTTCTCTGTATTGGGGTCATGTCTTTAAAGCAATTATAAAACAATCAGGAGTTTCTAGTAAGGTATTTGGAGGTTGATGCCTTGGAAAGCAATGAGTATTATGAAAATATTTTGTGTTTAGTGGTAGGAAGCTTATTGGCTCTGAATCCTGATTGAGGGTATTCCTCTCCTTCCTATGTGTGTCTTGGAATTTCTTTGTCACAATATTAAGTCATCATGGCCTTCAGAAGAATGGCACTCATTTGATGGTGACTTCTGTGTATTCGTTAGGCAGTTCCTATTTATCTAAAATTTCTTTTTGGTGAGAAGTCATGGGACAGAACTAATGGGGAAAAAGGCTTCTCTTTCCTGATGTCCTTCCCACTTGGTTTTTATTTTTTGGACAAATTTTAAAGGACAAGAGTTGTATAGAGCTTACATTAAGCTCTTTGATGATATTTTAAGTATTCTTTTTAATTTTTTTTTCATTATTTGTTTTATTTCTTCTGTTCTTTTTTTTTTCTTTCTCACTACTTGGGATTGAACTCAGTACTTTCACAATTAACTATATATATATATATATATATATATATATATATATATATGTATATCCCTTGTCCATTTTGAGGCAGGGTTTTGCCAATTCACTAAGTTGTTCAGGCTGGACTTGGATTTGTGCTCCTCCTCTCTCAGCTTCCCAGAGAACTGGGATTACAGGTATGAGCCACATGTGGTAACATCTTCCTATCCTCCTGTGTTCCCCTCCTTCCCTCATTCTCCTTCCTTTCCTCCTCTTTTCTTTAATTATAACTCTTTAAAAAAAAAAGTGAAAGATTTATACAATCTGAAGAGAAACCAGAGGGTTTTTTTTGTTTTTTGTTTGTTTGTTTGTTTTTTGCAGAACCAGGGATTGAACTCAAGCCCTTGCATTTACCAGGCAAGCACTTATTTTACTGATCTATGTCCCTGGCCCTAATAACTCTTTAAATTTTTTTTCTGGTTTGTTTTATTTTTATATTAATTTTATTGAGAAAGAAGTAGCGATGAGTCAGTTTCAAAACAGGTTAGTAGGACAGTTACAATAATTAATACATTGCATATTGTTGTCTTTGTAGTAGTTCTTCATAGTACAGATGCAGACAGGATATCTTGTTTAAATTTTATTCTCACTGAACTAAGAGAAAGTAGCTGTATATCTATCTTCTATTTTGTAAATATAGATAATATATATAAATATATATATAATATGAATATATATATATATATATTTATTTATTTATAGTCCAGTAGTCTGTAATAGTAGTGGGTTACCTGCATGATAATAATAGCTTTTGAACACATTTCTGGCTCTTCCATTTCTCGATGCTGAGCTCCATGGGAAGGGCCTGGAAGCTACTGAACAGGACAGAAGGGCAGTGTCTGCGCAAGTCAGTCTTCATTTTCACTGACCACCAGTGTATACACAGGAGGCAAAGGAGAGAACAAGGCCCATCAAGCAAATAAATGATTTCCCAGATTACAGTGGTGAGCGATAGAATGACAAAGAAAGTTCACCGACTCTTTAAAGGGTGGAAAGTTTTCTGTTTGATTTCAAACCATTCTTCTGAGTCAAGGAAGGAAAGAATTACTTTGTGAGGTAGAAATATAATGCTATATCTTTAAAATTCAGAACTAGGTTTTCAATGTTGCCATTCACTTTGTAATTCACATCACACGGTGTGGCCACGGTATACTACCAACAAACTTTTCTTTTCACTTCTAAGCCATGTATTAGCAGTTACAACTTCTTGGACTCTGTAGGTTGCATATATAGTCCATGTCAGTGTAGGCATTTAGAATATTAGGCAGTAGAGTTATGAATGTATATTGTGCACTTGCCATTTTAATGAAAGGAGTTTTAAGATTAAATCTATTATGCATATAACTTTAAGACCATAGTAATTAAATGAAGCTATGTGTGCTTGGCATTACCTTATGGAAAGATGGTGTGTATGCACTTTACTTTAGAGAATGAGCCCCATACTTCTATGCAGAAATGCATAGAATATGCTACCTTCTGAGTGCACCCCAAGGGCAAGGCCAGCATGGAAGGCCAGGGACTGAATCCCGGGGTCCTGTGTCTGCTGAAACAGGTGCTTTAATCCACTGAGTTATACTTTTTATTCTTTGTGGGTTAAAACCCCCAAAATTGAAAGACAGCCTGTGAAATGTGCTGCAAATATATGTCGGAAGTCTCTGAGCTATATCTACACTTAAATGATATTTTGAAACTTATAAGACAAGCAATCCTTGGGCTAAAACATGAAAATTAATGCATGAACGTGTTAGCCAGCACGGTGCTCATTCTCAGAAACTGATTTTTGTGTGTGTGTGCACTTGTGGGAGACAGAAGCAGTATCACTGGGGGAAAAAGTTTCTTAGAGGAGTGAGAACAGTATAGCTTTCTAGTTCCCAACTGGGAGACATAGCTCTTTGGTTTCTTTGTTTTTAGCCCAGCTGGTCTCCAGCTATTTTAGCTGAACACTTTACATACTAGCAGAGAGCAGGGGAGTGCATTTGGCAGCTGTTCGTGGGATAATCAAGAAATAGGCAGTTTAGTGCTGCACACTGTTGCTATAAAATATGAGGAATATTTTATGGAGGTCGCAGTGAGCCACGCCATATCCACTTTAGCAAGTGACCTGAACAAGGATGTTGAATTTCATATGAGAATAACGGGAACTGTTTTTTTACAGGTAAAGAAAACGTGCACAGAATCCGATGTTTCAGAACCTCAGAACTCCAGGTACAGTAAATTAAAAATCAGACTTCACTAAGAAAAAAGAAAGGCAATTTTGAAAGGTCATAGTATATTTATACTGTGCATCAGATGCAACTGTCAATTGAAACATTGAAGAATGTGTCTTAAAGAATTTTTGTGTATGGAAATTGTGTATTACATTGACTAAGGTGCCACTAATTATAACATCAATAAGGAAGATGTGGTCAAAGTTGGTTTTGAAAAATGCTAATAGAAATATTCCTAGAAATATGTTCCCTTAAGTGTTACTTCATTTTGTTATCTATTATTACTATTATTTATTTATTGTATTTAGTATAGAGTCTAAAGAATCTCACTACACAGATCAGACTTGTAGCTATCCTCCTGTTTTTTAGCCTCCCAAACTCTGGGATTACAGGCGTGCACCATCACCCCCAGTCTTATTCACCTTCTGAGTGAATAAGCCCTGCTATTTTGAATTAACCTTACTTTTTCATCCCATTCTGCATTTAGATATGAGATTATGCTCAGAGCTGAATAACTGACAAACCCATTTATAAACTCATGATACAACCCTTAAAAAGACTTTTCTGATGAAATACTGCTAGAGTTTGAGAATTGTATCAAATCATTAAACTCAGCATTAACTTGGCATGTCTTTTTGGTCATTGGGAGCTGGAAGAAATGATGAACGAATGTTGTCAGAGTACTCCGCGGAGGAATGGAGCAGCGTTTTGTTGTTTGTGGCTGGACCAGGTTCCCGTTGGAGCTTTAGGCTTGTGCATTTTCACTGCGTCTCTCTCAAAACCCAGGCCTCAATTTTAAGTGGAGAACAAAAGTGTTACAATCACCATGACAATAATCAGCACATGGCCTTAGTAGGATACTAATGATGTGACTTATTCTATTACACTAAGCAATCTGAGTTCATTGTGAGATGAGAACTGGTGTCTTGTGCTACTCAGTGCAGCATGTGATGTTGCTAAGGGTTTTCTTGGTACAATAAAGCAATAGAAATGTGAGTGAAGTGTCCATAGCAGCTATATTTTTCTTTCATAGAGCAAATATATATTATATATGTGCTAGCATGTTATACTTGTCACTGATTCTTCTAGATATGACAGCAATTGTGTACATATAATCTGTCCCTTTGCCTCATTAACAGCATATAATGTAGGATTATTTGATATTTATTCTTTCTAATTAGCTATCAAAGTAGAGATAAATAATTTTCATCTTATTGGGGCATCAGGAATTGGAAGAGGCATTAATTAGTTTCGTGCAAAGCAGAGTGACGCTCGGTGTGTAGAGAGCAAGGGCGTCAGGGCTGTGTACTCTGTGCGGAGCCCACCCAGTCACTCTGCTGAGCTGTGGCAGCTGGGGACCTGGGCCTTCCTCTGCAGTGGCTCGGGGGGTGGCTCAGTCAGTTTTGTCAGCAGTGTATCTCGAAAACAGAAGGTCAAGCGAAGCACAGGGCAGTAAGATCACCTGTAGTATTACTATTTCAGAGCAGTTTTTATGCATGACATTGCTCAGGATTTTTTGATATTTAATCTTACCTAAGTTTTAAGTTTGGTAGAAAGCCATCAAACTGGCTCAGTGTTCAGAGGTGACATCAAATTAGAAGAAACTTGAAAAGGTTTCGGAGCCCAGTGGAGTTATAAAACTAGATTTTTTTATAGAAAAATTCCAGCCTGTATGACTTCAGTTTTTTACTTTAATCTGTAAATTTTATTTCCTGTTTTTTCTCAAATATTCTACATTTAAAGCAGCAACAAAAACAAGATCGTAGTTTGATCCTGTAATTTTCCATTTTTAACACAACTTCTGAGTAAATTCTCTTATTTTAATTTTAAAGAGAGAAAAAATAAAAATAGCAACAAAAGAGTTTCAAAACATACTAGTATGAGAGTAACAATAACTAACGCAGTGCATATTGTCATCTTCATATTAGTCACAATACAAGATATAGGTGTGAGTTTAAAAGTATAGTTTCAGAGCTGAGCAGGTAGCTCAGTACTAGAGCACTTGCCAAGCATGTGGGAGGCCCTGGGCTCTGTCCCTAAGCATGGCACTGAAAACAAAAACAAAATTTGAAGAACTAAAACATATAATTTTGATAAATAATGGTTATTTAAATTATTTTAAAATTTATTTTTTTATTTAATAATATTATCTCTGTAAGTTGAATAGTGCCTCAGTTCCATAAACTATTGGTAGCTATTCAATGTTAGTTTCTTCTTAAAGTCACTTCCTATGTAATATAAGTGAGTAAATTTAGGCAAATGACCTTTTAGGAATGGGAGAGCTTTTTGGCCATCAAAACCAAGTAAACTAGGGGCTGGGGAGATGGCTCAGTAGACTAAGTGCTTGCCTGGCAAGCACAACGGTCTGAGTTCAATCCCCAGTTCCTCCTAAGAAACAACAACAACAACACCAAAAATAAAAAACAAAACAAAACAAAACAAAAAAAAAAAAATGAGTAAACTAAATAAGCAATCCTATCAAAAGCCCAGTTGAGAAAACCTGTGAGTTTGCTAGGTAACTGACAATTTCAGGATGTCCAGATGTTTTAGTGGCGGATGGTTTCTTTCCTGATTGTTGGTAACATAGCTAAACTCTAAACTCTAATCAGTGTTAGTAACATTAAGATGTGACTGTTCTGGGATTCTGAATTTATTCCCTGACCCTAAATTAGCACAGCGAAGCAGTGATGGCACTCAGTCATGGAATGATGGAACAATAAGAAACGAGCACTTCATATAAAAGGATATGATACTTACTAAATAGTTAAGGAATCAAGAAATGCTTAAAATCACATTTATTATATACGTGCACTAGATTTTGATTTATAACCCTAAACAGTGACTTAGTAATCCATGCCTAGGTCCATTCTGGTTTGCCCATTTTGAATCACAATATATAGCTCTTTATCCCTTCTCAGTTCACCTAAGCATGTGTGTGTGTGTGTGTGTGTGTGTGTGTGTGTGTGTGTGTGTGTGTGTAAACACAAAGAGAGAGACAGAGAGAGAGACAGAAACAGAGACAGAGAGACAGAGACTGAGATGGGCTTGCTTTGCTCACAGTGCAAAAACAGAGACAGAGATGGAGAGAGACAGAGAGACGGACAGAGACAGAGACAGAGACAGAGATGGAGAAAGAGACAGAGAGAGGGAGAGAGAGAGAGAGAGAAGAGAGAATTGGGTTTTAGAGCCTAAAGCCTGGAGCTTTGTGATTGTATTCTAAAAAAAACCTTCAGTAAATAATTGAACTCAAATAAAATACATCATATCAGCCTAAAATGCAGGCTAGAGATCCACTGCTTGGGAAAGTGCTGCCTCATTTGAGTTTAGAGCTAAGGTCCTACGTTCACTTAGCCAGCTTTCTATGGCGTTAGTTTTGGATTTGTGATGATTCGAATCAATGCAGATCAGAAAGTGTTTTTATAGTAGGGAAGTAATGAAGTTGGGTGTGGAGGCTTGGTCAGTAGAATTCTTGGAGTGCCAGATGCTCATCAGCGAATTCTTTGTGTTGCTTGGCCCTCATTCCTCTTGGATAGAAATGCTTGGGCTGCAGATGTAACTAGATGATTCGGAAAAAGAGAATTTACAAACTCATGCACTGTGAGCAAAGCAAGCCCATTTTCTTAGAAACAGCATTAAGTGCGTGCACACACACACACACACACACACGCGCGCGCGCGCGCGCGCCCTAAAAGCTAGACATCAGGGACATTGCTCGGCTTCCTAAAGCTATTAAATTTGATATCACATGGAATAGATAAAATATACTTCACATAAAATTTTACATTCTTTGAATATTTTCTTTTTTTTTTTCTTCCTTCTGTGTAGGTACCCATATCTGGAGCATATTCTTTTCTCTATTGTTAAAAAATAATATTAACCATGAAATAAGTTATTTAAAAATAACGAAGTTTGTATTTGTCTTATATTTCACTTATCCTCCAAGTAGATCAACTGCTACATAAACTATCTTAAAAACTAAATGAAAACTTTATTTTTAAGTTGATTTTTTTTCTGTATTCATGGTAAATTTATCAGTATAGTTATGCTTTATTTAGGTAACTTTAAAGGAACATGGTTCTTATTAAATATAATAGGTAGCTGCTGGGCATTTTTACTCGATGTTTTCCTGAATGTCACATTTGAAAAAATTCTTCTCATTCAAGTCTTTTTGATCTATGATAAGAGAGGAAATAATTTAGCTCATTCTTCATCGGATCCTCTCTAATTATTTTAGAGTTCCTTTATGGTAAAGTGGCCTGTGTTATTCCCAAGTGATTTTTTTCCTTTTTTCTCTTTGCCTTTTCTCTTCTGGGCTTCCTCTTTTGAGCAGAGTCTCTAAGAAGACGTCAGTCATATAGAAAGAAAATACAAGTCAATTCAGGCATTTTTAGTTTACACTTGTTCTATGAGCTAAAGATTGAATAGAAATATGTGTGTTGGTGAAATTGGGCTGTACAGTAGCTTCCGGTGACTATATGAGCGCTTCTCCTTGAGGGGCTTTGCTCTATCCTGCCCCCCAGTGCTCCCTACAGAACACAGGGATGGGATCGAACGGGACCGTTAAAAGAGGGGAAGCGCTTGTGACACATAAGAACTAGCATGATGGTTTTTCATTACGGGGAAGAGAAAGAGATTGCAGGGGCAATGCTGAGAGTCGATCTTCTCACTTTATGGGTTAAAAAAGTTGCATTTTCTGAGAATGTACAATTCCCTGAAAGCAGCTAAGGTCTCCGCCTGTGCCTCCTTGCCTAAGTTTTTATTAACTTTTCGGCTATCCAGAGAAAGGCAAAATGACGGTCCAACTTTAAAGAAGCATTGGAATTCATTTTTGTTTAATAGCTAGTGTTTAAGCAAGCTCCGGAAAGTTTATCGATTCAAGGTTTAGCTATAAAAACACAATGAATTCATCATTTTAAATAGTTATGATTTAACAGTGTTACAGTTAAGGTATTAAATGGTACATATTTATTTGCTAGGATAATAATTTTTTCAATGGCTCCAGAAGACTGAAATGTTTATCTGTATATAATTGCCTGTCTAAAAATTAAATGCTGTGTTGTTCTCACTGCAGGGAAAGCTGAGGAGCCTTTCATGAAAACACGCATAGTTCATTACTGTGCCAAATCAGAGGTTCATCTAGTCCAATATTCTGTCTTCAAAGGTCTTTATTGCCAGGTTACATTTCCTCCAACTAGAGAATTTTGGAATGTAGTTCCAATAAGCTTAAATTCTCTCAGTAACACAATGTAGCTGTGTAGTTCATGTAATTATGCAACATTTCTTGGAGTCAGTTTTATTATTTGCATATGCTATGTTTTTGACTATGAACCCAGAATATTACTAATCATATGTAAAAAAATAATCAACTCCACATTATTGAAAATGACCTCTTTCGAGTTATGAGATACATATCTCCTGATATAGACAAGTGATCGACAGCTGGATATTCTGAGGGGGTGGTTTAATTCTCTTGTGATTCAGCGAACCTGAGTTATGTGCTAGCTTAAGCTTTCTCTTCTAATTTGCAGTGTTTTGTCTTATTTCACAGTTGGACCTCATTTGGGCTTCCTTCCATTTCTTTATCATTTTTCTCAAGCCACTGGAGATTTTCTGAACGCTTTTTGGCTTTTCTCCCATGTGTTGAGAGACTGCTACAGGTGTGGACTCAGCTGGAGTTGTGAATGAGGGTGATGTGTTGGGTTTTGCATTAACTGCACTAAGTTGGAACCACTGTCTTGACCGTTTTGGCCATAGTGGTACACTGGGCAGATTTCTTCAGATAATTTGATGCTGGTGCTAAATCTGTGATATTAGTGCTTCAAACTTTAAGTGTCTTGAGACTTAAATTGTATTTAAATGTGTGATACATATATACCCCATCAGATCTTTTTTTTAATATCTTATTGTAAACTCCTGGCAATTTATTTTTACTGGGGAAATTTGTGAATTCTATCTGTATACTTAGTGACTTCTTTGTGTCTTTCTCCATTAGAAGTAGTCTTGGAAGATTAAAAGGCTGAGCAGATGAGAGTCAAATAATACAAGTGAAAGGCTTTCCCCTGCCCCCCTCCATGTTCCTGATGGAATTGTTGACTCCTAGGGCTCATGCTGCATAAGACTGGCCCTTAGACCATTAGAGGAGAGAGATAAGCCACAGCTAAGCCCTCACTATTGATCTTTATTCTTTCCCAGTGTGTTCGGCCTTTGCTTTACTGTCTTCTGATCCTGAGTCTCCTTCTTGATTTGTTTTCCGTTCCTTTCTTTCATTTTTCCATGCATAATCTCTGCTCACAACTTTGGACAGTACTTACAATGCCCAATGTGCTCTGCTCACTGAGAAATTAAATATACACGCGTTCCACGTGTGGCCAGTCCCACCTGACTGATGTGAAGACAGGGGACACTGTAGGTTGGGACAGTTGGCGTAGGTGCATGGCCACGGGTTCCTGGTTGTTCTAGGTGAAGTCTTTATTGCTTGCACCTACAAAAAAGAGCCAGTCAAAGTTAAAAAGAGGAGTTTTGTTCTTTTTCCAAATTTTGTTTTTAACCAAGATTGTAAAGCACTTAGAAAACTTGAGAACTGAGGGGCTTCTGAATGCCAGCAGGTATGAGTCCTGGGTGGCTGTCATCTCTCCTTCACCGCCCTGCTCCCAGCTGCTTCAGTGTCCTTGTGCCTCTGCACACAGACCAGTGGATTGGCTCAATGTTTTCTCCAGGACCTTCAGGAGGAGGACAATCTCCATGTGGCACCACTCTTGCTGCTGTCCATTTTAACTCTTTAACCTCCAAGTAGACAGTAGAAATTCCCTTTTTTTTAAAACTGATTTCCAGGCTCGTAGGAAACAATGATACCAGAGTGACAATAGTCACAAAACAGGACATACTTTTAGGAGCTGTATCTGGGAACTTATGGGTGAGGGTTGAGAAGAGCTTCCGAAAGAGAGATCCTGAGAAGACAGCCACCAAATGCTCTGGTTTCCCAGAATATGTAATCCAGTTGTTTTGTCCAATGCCCTGTTCCACTCTTTCCTTCATAAAATTTAGGAAAATGAAAAGGGATACCCTTCCCTAATTAGATACAGCTCAGTAGTTATTCACTAGCATGGAGACATATTTTATAGATCACTCATTGATGAACTGTGATTTGTAAAGCAGAAATTTCTTAACACAGATGCTGAAGTGGAGTGGCAACAGGCTTCATGACAGAAACTCTCCTCCCCTGCCCTTTTCGCTTCCTACCAAGCTTTGGCTTTTCTGTCCCCATCTTCAGGCAGATTGTTTACAATCCAATGGACCCAGATTTCTCCTCTAGTCTCTGCTGCTAATCTGAATGTAGATTACTGTCTTCATTTCCTGTGACTAAACCAGGTATCAGATTATCTGATTGATTTCCTTTATCCTATGATTCAAATTATTTAGCTTTCTAAATATAATTTTGCTGAAATTAGAGTCTAGGTTTGGACTTTGTTTTAAAACCAGTATCTCTAACACTCTTTGAGAGATATAACAAGTAATCAGTAGCTTGGATTCCAGCTTTGAAATTTTGGCAAACTTTCTCCCGACACTGAGCGGTTTCTAATCAGATGATAACATGATTAAAATTGTGCTTATGATGACAGCTCAGCCATGGCACTGGAAAACCTTCTTGGAATCAAGAAAACCAGCTGAGAAACTTATTGCAGAGGCCTAAGGGAAATTTAGCAAGTTGTACTTACTTAGGGGAGGCATTATACAATATTTTTCTCATGGTTGAAACACATTTTCCAAATTTTCTACACCAAATATCTATGTCATTTGTCTTTGCTTATATATAAAGCATGAAATAGTAGATTTGGCTTGAAATAGGCACCATAGCTTTGGGACAGTTCTGGGTTCTTCTTCCTGACAGTTTGTATTACCGTTTAGCAATGAGAAAACCCCTGACTCCCACTCATGTATCAGACATAACTTACAGAAAATGAAGATGTTTCTGATCAGCTTCCTCTGTAGTAAACTGAGCACCCCTGAAATCTCACACAGCAGTCTTTCTACAAATAGTTACTTACTTGAATTAATTTGGTCAGAGGAATGAATTACACAAAGAAATATTTGTTTAATGCCTTTTTGTGTGTTGGGAATGGACCACAGGCCTTGGGCATACTAAACCCATGGTCTACCACTGAGAAGTATCCCCATTACCTAGCATGGTTTTTATCCTGGAGATCTAAGGACCTAAGAAGAGATTTTACTTTGCATCATAAGAATTAGGGGCTGGGGAGACGGTTCAGTAGATTAAGTGCTTCCCTGGCAAGCACAAGGGCCTGAGTTCAATCCCCAGTCCTGCCAAAAAAAAAAAAAAAAAGACAAGAATAATAAAAATTTCTGTGAGTGGAGTGGTGAACATTGTGTCTATTTTTTTTTTTTTTTTTGGTGGAACCAGGGATTGAACTCAGGCCCCTGTGCTTGACAGGGAAGGGCTTATTCTACTGAGCCATCTCCCTGGCCCCAACATTGTTGAGTATATGCCGCACTGACCGGTCTGCCTTGGAGGTATTGAAATGCATAAATTCTTATTTTCGTCATGGACTTGGAGCACCTTTTCTGCAGAAGTGCTAGAAGAAATGTGGGAGGTTTTTGCCTCGTTTTTCATGCAGCACCAGTTTAGAATGGAAGAAATTCATGGAATGGTTTTCTTCCTGCAGTTCAGTCACGGCGGCGACACAGAGTTGGGGGGGGGGGGGGGGTGGCTGCCATGTGCCAAGCAGTGTTTGAGGTAATTCTGTGCACAAAACAGAGAATGAACATAACAAAGATGATACTGAAGTGTAATAAATACTAGACTTACAACCCTGAGAGGACTCGATTGTGACTATAAATTTGATGTTATTTGGAGAAAGCCTGAACATAATGAGAGAGAAAGCACAACAGAAGACTAGAAGCACATTCCCTTCGAGGGGACTCGTGTGCAGCCCTTGGGCAATAGCCTGCCTGGTACATCCAAACCACAGCAGGGAGGGCGGTGTGGCTAGAACAGAGCGAGCCCAGATTTTAAAATTAGAGCTAACACTATTCCAGAAAAGCTATTTCTTGCCCTTCTAGTATGTTGAAAATATTTGCTTGAAATTTTAATAAATGAGTTGCAAATCATCTTTTCTGGGCTAATTGGTAACAGTCTCTGGCAGGCCTTCGTCTCCCAAGTGCTACCAGATGGGCTGCCGCTGGCCAGGACGCTTTGCTGGGCCACGCCACACGTTCCCTTAGCATAGAGTCCTGCCTGGCTCAGAAGGCTGCTGCTGCCTCAGCAGCAGCGCTCAAGGCCATGCGCCCAGCCGAAAATCAGGCCCCTGAGTTTCTGCCACGATTTTGATGAGAGAGAGCTCGGTCGCGATTCCCAAATTTTGATATTGAAAATCTCAGCATTTCTGTTCATTGTCTCTCGTTGATCATCACATTTCTGCAGTTGCAGCAAACTACGCAGTGCTCATGTTTGCTGTTCAATAAGCCACTGGGTGAGCATATTCTTTGTTCATGAGCTTATGAAATTCTATCACCTGACACTTGACGTCTCTGGGGAATTCTTACTGTGCCCAATATCTCTCTGCACTGACACTTTTGTTAGTAAAATTAAACTCAGCTTTTCCAAAGATGATAATTTCTAATGGAATATCCAATATATGACTTATTAGATATATAATATAAAATATATAAATACACAATTTTCTATTATATATTAACATATTATATTTCAGGTAGACTAGGATGAAAAAAATAGAATAGATGTGCTCAGGCCAAGTGCCCGGTTGCCTTGGGCACTTAGGCACTCAGCCCAGAAGCCTCATGGGCAATCCCAGAGGACGTGGGTCCGCCTACGCACATGCAGTGGTTCTTACACGTGTTGCTCATCCTGAGTCTGCAAGTCACCGTTAAATTGCTTTTAAGGTGATCATATTTTGGAATGACTTGTATTCAGCAGGATCCAGTTCTAGGTACACTTTGGCACAGGCGTGCAACACACACAGTTCAAGTACAACCTAATGATAATTCCTTGCATAGTTTCTGGTGGCCTCTAAGAAGAACAACTGGAGTGGCAGGGTTGCTGGGATGTTTGCAGTATGTGTGTGTCGGGGGCGGTTCCTACCCAGTTCAGGCATTTTGCATAATATCTGGTGCACAGTCAGCGCTAAAGAGATATTAGTTACATGAGTGGATGAATGAATGAGCAGCACATTTTTCTCTTGGGAGGATAGGAAATGTCTTCAGAGCTTTACACTTTGTGCCTTTTTACTTCAACATGCCATGTAATGCTACTTAATGAGGTTTAACTGCCATTTGTGTACAAGACGAAATGTATGGAAGAGCTCTAAATTGGCTAGTGAAAGTGGGGTGGCGGCGTGCCTCATTGGTGCCTGGAACTGAGGCGATTCACACTTGCTACTTCAGTGTCCCTTTGACAAAACACACTCCACTTTCAGGAAAATTTAGTTGGCATGATAAGATTTGAATTACCTTAATTAAAATTGTCATGCCTCTAACATGCTTCTTGAGATTAAAAAAAGGAACAACCTATCAGTATTTGCTTTATTAAATTTCATTCCTTTTATCCTTCTTTCCTCTTGAGGGTGACTTTTACAGGGGTGCCTTGCATGTTTCTTTAGAGTAACATAATATGTGAAAATCCTCCCTGAAATACAAGGTCACTGAATAAATAGTCACGATTTGTAGCCTTGACCAAAAAAAGACAGCGCTTCTATTTCATTCGGTCACATAATTAATATGTTGAAACTCTGTATTTCTCAAAAATATTGTCTTTTCCGGAGCACATACAGTATGTTCACATAAAAATCCTAGCCCATAGGATTTCTCTCTACTGTGCCTCCCGTGCTCTGTTGTTCCTCTCGTGGCCGATCTGAAGTTCCAGCTAATGGGGATGTTAGAGAGCAAGCCAGTGCCTGGGAAGCAGTGATTAATGCGGCTTGGCAAAGGGCCAGGACAGATGCACCATGCCCTGAGGGTGGCAGCTGCTGTAGTGAAGAGTGCTGGCCTTAGGCAGGACTGCTGCATGTGACATCAGACAGCAGATGAAACCAGGCCAGCACCATGCAGATACTGGTTTTTACTTATTCTTAACCTACATATTAAGAAAAGTAAAGAACGTGTGCTCTTGGAGCACTCAATGGCCTAGGCTATCTAAATATTGTTTCAAAGAGAACCATTGATAAAAACCAAAAATGAGAGAGAGAGAGAGAGAGAGAGAGAGAGAGAGAGAGAGAGAGAGAGAGAATGTATGTGTGTGCATACACTTGTGCACACCCGTACGTGCAACATGGCAACATGAATGTATGTATGGATAAACCACCACTGTTTCTCCAAGGGAGATTTGGTGAGTCCACTCAGCAATGAGGGCCTGTCCAGCACAGAGCAGTACTTACCAACACACTGTGGGGCTGTCTAACAATACCTTCTCCGTGTCCCTGTGAACCCCACCTTCTGCAGCTACCAACCATATCCGACTTTGGCCAGAGGAGGCTGCTGTGCGTACTAAAACTTCGGAAGCCTTATTGACTGAAAAAGGCTCAGGAACTGCAAAGTTTTCGGTGTTCTGATGGCGAAGCCAACTCTTTGAAGGCCCAAGAGTGGATCCCTCCACGTTGCTTAAAAAGGTTTCTCTTCTCAGGCCTCTCTGACCATGACCCCCGGTCTTGGCCCTTACTGACACTTGGTACAGCAACAAGGGCCTCTGTGCGAGGTCCAGGCAACACAGTAGAGCTCCTCAGCATGGCGGGAGAGCTCCCCAAGGTCAGTGTTCAGACCCCAGCAAATGCCTGTAGCGCTACTGATAGCAAGTTCCAGAGCCAGGTCCAAAGCCTCGTGCTAACTGTGGAGGGAGAGTAATGTATGTGAGATTTCAGATTTTTTTTTTCCCAAAATTTCTGTATTTCCAGCATCGCTTTACTTTCTCCACTAATTTCTAATTTATCTGTTCCATTCCATCTGATAAATTCTTGACAGTAGGACATAAGATTTTTATAGAATTTAGGTTCACTAGGGAAACATTTTTATTGATATTATGGAAATGAATGATCTTTGAGGAATATTAGATGTGGCTTTTTACATACTGATAACCTCTTCGTGATTTCTCACTTATCAGTACAGTGTTCTATACAGGAGGTAGGAACCTTTGAAGAGGGCTTCTTTCACCTGCACATTTGCTGTATCCCCAGATTTCTCACACTGAGTCCTTTGTGTGTCCTGCCCCGAGATGTGCACTGAGGGCCCATTTTTTTAAGTTTCTGAGTTGCTTGTAAATGCTTTGTGCTTAATGTAAGGGATGAAAATTGAAAACAAGAAAAGAAGGAGGGAGGATGGTGCAAGACACCAGCCTTGTCTGTCTCCAGGTCAGGAATCAGATGAATGACAAAAAGATGCCTGATTTTATTGTGTGCAGTTCCTAGAAGTGACCAAACTGGTTTTACAAGCCATAGAATCTGATTCTGGGTGTGCGGTAGGGGTTCTTGAGACATCTGCTGGAGGAATTTACTACAGTTTCTCTATTTTCTAAGCAACCTTACTTCTTTTCGTACAAGAGAAGGAACTGTATGCAGGAGATCATCAGTAGCTTGAATTTTCATAACCAAATCGAAGCAGTTATCATGGTTGAACTTTTCTTGCTGAGTGACTTTCAAATTCTTCCTATTGGAGCATCTGACTCATTTCAGCTGTTTCTTTTTTGCTTCATATTTTCATACTATTTTGACCCAGCGGCTTTTCTATTTTATTAGTAATAACAGAAGCTTTAAGTCTGATGTGTGTTCTTTGTTTAAAGTCCTCCTCTGAAATTGCTCCTTTTCCACACATGCTATAGAAAGGTTAGTTTGAAAATGCTGGGAAGATTTTGCACACAAGTGGAGCACAGAACATCAGTGAAAATACAGGCATCTCATACAGTAAACTGGGAAAAGCCTGTTTGCTAAACAGGCTCACTGGGGGACCTTTGGAAAAAATGGTCAATTTGCAGGTTAAAATTGTCATTAATAAAACCTTTTCTCCAAAGGAAGCACAGGAACTATGCACAGGGTGGAGAACATTGAGGTGACTGGTGCATGCTGAAGGAAAACAGGACTTTTGAAAGAGTTTGATATGGATGGTGGTGAATTAGGTAATTATAAATACATACCATTACATACTTTGAATCTGTTGGCTAATACTTGCCTGGCCCTGCCCAGTCTTTCCCTCCCTCCTGCCTTAGCTCAGCTCATCTGCTACTCACGGCAGATCATGTTCAATCTGGCTCAGCACTTCAGCTTCGCTGATAGAATTTTAAAGAATGCTTTCTACATGCGGAGATGTTTCCTGGTCACACCAAGCACTTTTACATTAATGTTTCTTCTTTGCTATCATAGACTTCTTAGTTAGCAGTGACTATAAAATATTCCTAATGAAGAACTAGTGAGGGGAGGAAAATCACTTTTATTAAAATTATATATATGTATATATATATATTATATATATATATATAGAGAGAGAGAGAGAGAGACAGAGAGAGAGAGAGAGAGAGAGAGAGAGAATTTGGGGGGAAGGGTCTACAGGGTGTTCGGGGACTCACTACTAGATCAGACTCATAATGATTCTCCTGTTTGCGAACTCCAAAGTACTAAGATTACAGGGAGGCATCACCACTCAATCCCCTCAGTGAGCCGCAGAAGCAGGGCCTGCACGGCAGGCTAGGGGATCCAATCCCTGGCCCCTGTGCCTACTTGCAGGTACTCTAACCTGCTAAACTATTTGGCCCGCCCTGGCTCTCATATATTTTGTCCTTCTCTCCAGTGGAGAGTTGCTAGTACAAACCACACCTGCTGTCGTTTTAGTGGTCAGTTCACAGGGTGTAGTGCCTCAAAATTGTACCAGACACTGGGCAAAGGTGCCTGAAGCAGCTGTATCTTGAACAGATCATGCAGCTTTTCTTTCCTCTAGAACAGTGCAGATAGATAGGAAAAGTTACAGAGCTAGAAACAGGTTGACGCAGCCCGTGAAGGGGGCAAAAAAAAAGGAAGCTACTTATGTTTTAAATCAAGAATATGTTTTCAGTGAAAATATTTTCTAATGATTCACAGAAGAATGTTGTCAACTTCTATTCCATCTGCTGAAAATCAAAATGTAAGCAGTTGTGTAGCGCTGAGTTGTGGCAGCAATCCGTGCTGGGATGTGAGTAGAGTGCTCATGACATGGCAGTGCTTTGTGTTTTTCTGGCTTTCGAAGTAGTTTCCTGACTTGTGAAAAATGTTCACAGCATTTTTCCTCCTCCAAATTACAAGCATAAATTGGCTTTGTGCCTATATGATTTCCAGAGTGGGTTTTCTTAAAATAATGTTGATGGGAAGATAATTGTTTAAGGCTGATGGGCAAAGTTCTGCCAACAAAATTATGTAACAGAAAACTCAAAGAGAAAGTTCTAGAAATTACTAGGAGAACAAAATTGGAGGACAGTGAAGCCATTATATCTCGAAAGATGAGAGCTGGGTTTCCAAATTTTGTAATATGGGTGGGGCATGGTGGCGCAGGCCTGTAGTCGTATGCCTGGGAGGCTGAGGCAGGAGGGTTGCTGCAAGTTCAAGCCCAGCCTGGCCAGAAAGCTGAGTTTCAGACCAGCCTGAAACTGCATAGCAAAACCCTGTCTCAAAAAGGCAAAAATAAAATTCATACTGTCCTTAAGGGTTTCATGTTCTGAATTTGTACGTCAGAGCAATAGTATATTTACTTATTCTAGTTTTTTGACATTTGGTTATATATTCTCTATTTAGAAGTGCTCATTTTAAATTAAATATACCAACTACATATTATGTGCAAAGCTAATAGCTGATAAAATACTTAAGAATAAAGTGCTAATGATAGTACATTATTACCAATGTTTAAACTGATCCAGGTACAAGCTAAAAAAATTAATGCAAGCTCCCTTTGTGAATAGTCTGTGCTATTATTTTATTTAATATTTACTGCAGCTCATGAAATCAGACTCAGTATTTATACCCTGAGTAGTAGGTCGAAATATAATTCCCAAATGTCAAGGAGAGCAACAAAAATGTACAAAGTTTTGTTGATTGTGTTCCTTTTCAACCGTGCTGTTTTAGGTAGTTAAAAGGATTTATATTCTGATTTAAGTTTAAAGTAACTTTAGTTAGCATTTTTTCCTTTTATATTAAATCATAGACTTTTATTGCTCCAATCTTCTTGGTGTATATGCTAATCAAGTCTAACCATTTGAAATAGTGCATACTGAAGTTTTGCTTTTAGAATTAGACTACAGGATGAGGTTTGAATCTCAGCTGAGTTTGTTTCTGCCATTCTACTTGGACTCAGTGTCATGTAAGGACCTTAGATCTTAAACACAAAAAGACCTAAGTTCAAAGCCCATTCTTTTTCTTGCTAATATCTCAATATAATTGATAATATATAACCAATAATAAGTAGCTGGTGTTGAATGTTTAATTTATTTTCTTTTTTTTGGTACTGGGAATCAGACTCAGGACCTTATTCTTCCCAGGCAGGCACTTAAGCCGCTGAGCTCTCTCCCCTGCTCAGGTGTTAAATGTTTAAGAAATGGCATTTTTCAGTGGTGATCAGCATGGGTCCTGCAGACCACGTAGGGTAGAAGCTCAGCTTCCTCTCCCTCATTTTGTCTTTTCTCCATGCGCCTACTGTCCAGCAGTCTTGGAGGGGTTAAGTTAGCTAAGAATACAGCCATTACAACAGCACCATATGCTATTTTTATTATTTCAGTTGCTACTATATTGTGTATATGAGTTTGTATAAAAAGAAATATTAATATTGTGTAAGCCAAGTAGGGAGTAAACAATTCCAAAGATGCATGACATGTTATATTAAATTAATCTTTTGTTGTTTCCTTTTATCTGAAGTGAGAAGGACTCAGCGATTCTAATAGCAGACTTTCAGACCATCTTGATTCATCTAAAGTGAAAAGAGGTGCTGATGTAGAACAAAACCTATGAAATACTTATGTCACTTTATTAATATTTCCCACAGACTACATGAAATTCCTGAGAATTAACCAAAAATAGCATTTTATAGGTCATAGTAATATAAGCTAAATAATATTTCTATTATCTCCAAATGCTTTCCTTAACTGAAGGAAGAGAAATAATACTTCATTTTGATATGTTTAAGAAGAGTATACACAGCTTACAATGTTAATTCCATGTTGAAGTAACAGTCCCTGGGAAATGTTTGTTAAGGAACATGTTTAACTTCCTTAGTATCAGATGATATTTATTTTTTAATATCAGACATTAGATGTTAATATCAGAAAATATTTGTTTTTCAATTGTCCTTCAATTCAGCCTTCTATTTATTCATTCTTCCATGAAAATGTCTTTTTTTAAAAAATTCATTTATTTATTACAGTGTCTTGCTACACATCACGGATTCTTTTTTTGCGGGGGTGAGGGGGTCAGCTCAGCCTGCCCTGGGGGGAGGGGCTGGCATGGCATGTGGTGCTGGGGCTCGAACCGCGGTCCCTGGGAGGCGCTCTAGACCGCTGAGCTATCTTGCCAGCCCCATGAAAATGTCTTTTACACAAGAAAGGAAGCTTTCCTCTCATAACACATCACAACTGTAAGAAATCTTTTTGAACCACATCTTCTTAATACAATGTCTCAGGATGTTAGGAACTGATTTCTCTGTGCATTTCCTGTTCATTTAATTCTGTGAATGTTGCTGATAAGAGACAAAGGAGATGAAAAATACAAAACCTGTTCTCTTTTCTAGTGCTGACTTTGTGTTGATGATGAAAAACCAGATCAGTTCCAGATGCTGAACTGAAGAATATTTTTATTCATTAATTCATTTATAATATTATCATTTATAGAAGAGCTCTGTTTGTCCCTATCTTTGTAGTTCTTAGAAGTGACTACTCATTCTTACCTAAGTGATTTAGACAAACATTAGCTCTCAGTTTAATATTTTTCTTAGAAAATTCAGAACTGACATATTTCATTTTGCATACAAGGTCATAGAAAATTAAATAAAAATCACTTAGTTTCAGCTCATACAGTCTTTCTATCATAGAGAACAATTAGAATCGTTGCCTGAATAGCAATACTTTTTAGATAAAACATTAAAATTTCAAAAGCCATTAATTTTTAATCCTTCACTTAACAACAAAGGGAAGCATCCACCAACAGAGACACGTGGGTTTAGTCCTGGCACGCCCTTCCCTGTCATGTCACCCTGTCCTTCATTCACCTTTTAGTGGATCACTTATGTCCAGATTCCAGCCCATTTGGCTTTCTGCACAGGAAGACAGAAAGGGAAGAACATAATTCCCCTTTGCCTGATTCAGTCTCTCCTGTCTTTTTCTATTTAAAACTCACATAGAAAGTTCCCTGCTCATTTAGTCACTCACTTGGAGCTGGCATCAATCTACTATTCTTTCTGCAAGGCACACACCAATGTTCTTCATTTGAGAACTCTTACTCTTTCACTGTAATTTGCCAGTCCACTTCCCTGACAAGCATTTTCTGCCATGAGTTAGAGGTACCTTTCCTGCCTACAACTTCTGTCCACTGTGCTCACCACCACCATGGCCTTAATGCTGTGTGAGGATACCATGACTCCTGCCATCTTAACTGAGGATGGACTTGGTAGTGACCTTTTTAATCTGCGTTCTAAAATCTTAGCAATGTCCTTGCTCATGGCAGGTGTGTTTTAGAATATCTATAGGATGGATGGATAAGCATTATTTTGGCAATGTCCTTCTCAATAAAACCCTTCTTATAGTCCAAATGACTGAGACTGAAGATTATGATTTTTGTTGTGGAAAGAACTATCATTGCAAAAACCTTAAGCATGTCTACAAACTTCTTTTTTCTTACATTATCATAAAGATAAGACTGATTTCCTCTGGTCTTGCAAAAAATCATGTCCAAGGCAGGCTCAGGGGACTAAGGACCTGCTTTGGCAAACACAGGGACCAGGGTTCAATTCCTGGTCCTGCATGCCATGCTCGCCCCACCCCCAAGGTACGCTGAGCCAGTGACTAAGTCCAGGTGTGGTGGTACACGTGTGTAATCCCAGCACTGGGGAGATGAAAACAGGAGGATCATTATGAGTTCAAGCTCATAATGTGAGACCCTGTACCAAATACATAAAATTAAAATAAAAAGAAAACAACAATGACTAAAAAAGAACATGACCAATATGTTATATCGTAGTACCTATTTGTGGAATGCAATACTCTTTACTTATTAATTTAAAAATTAAATCACCAAGTATTTACTGACTATAAGTTATGTGTTACATACTTTTCTAGCAGGTAAACTATAGCAGGTTGTAATATTGAAGCTTCTTCTTAGAGCTTTACATTCTAATGGCCTGGCACAAGCAATAGTAAGGATAGATACATAAAACAGAGAACACTGGGTGATAGTAAGTGCTTCATGCAAATCAGACTGTTAGCCTCCATAAACCTTTTCATTCATTCATTCATTCATTCATTCATTCATTCATGCACTCAATCATTCAACAGGTGATTATGCAGCACTTGGCTTATTGCAAGATCTGTTCCAGGTAATAAAGGGAATTTAAGATATGTTATATGTAGCTCTTGTCCTAAGAAAGTTTATGGAAAGAGGGAGATAAATGCATATGCAGCTAGTAATCCAAAGAAGTGTCATGGGACATGACTAGTTGTGAAAGGAGAAAATGAAATCAGGGCTTCCTGAAAAAGGTGACATCCCATGATATGTAGTGGTGTCAGTAGGGCCTCTGGGCAGCACTGGAAGGCATCGCATGTGCAGGTGGTCAGCACAGGAAAGCCTTTGAATGAGAGCAGGGTGTATTTTGTGAATTATCTTCATTAAAATGTTTTAAGGTCTATCCAGGCATGGTGGTACATGTCTGTAGTCCCAGTACCCAAGAGCTGGAGGCAACAAGATCAAGAGCTCAAAGCTAGCCTGAGCTGCTTAGGGACATCCTAACTCAAAAAAAAAAAAGAATCTAAGATTTATCATGACATTTAATGCTTTGATCCTCAAAATCATATTGCCCTTGGCTATGTGCCAATACATGTGTTGCAATGTGTAGCCTTTGTGCGCTTCACGAATTGAAAGCTGTTACATCATTTTTCTAGAAGTTTTCCTATCAAAATTAAAACAAAATGAGTGAAACTCATTTCTTTTTGTTTTAATCTCTTTTGCTTGTCCTAAGCATAATAAATGAGGAAGAAATGCAGAGTAACATAAAATCAAATCATGCTTACGATTATAGAGAAAAGCTGACTAGTGAAATAATATATCTATAGCACTGGATTTTCCAGGAGTTGGAAACTGAAGAAGGCACTTACTTAACTTTTATCTTTCAGATGTACTGTCTATCCTGAGTATGTTTTACATATGGGTATTGATATAAAAACATGTTACTAAAATACAATGACACCTGTGTCTTTGAATTTTGGAAGAAAGAAAACAAGAGTCATTCTCTTTTCTTTAAGGAAAGGATGATTTAAAACTCTTATTTTGAACAATTTAAGCTCACTGTTGAAATGCTAACTCAGTTTCATCAGCCACATCTTACCCCATGGGTCAATCAACCTACCCTTCTAAATATGGAGTGTGGCATTGTTTTTATGTGCTAAAGGACTTTTATCTTGGTCATTTGTTTAGTATTGCTGGGACTCTGTTAGTGTTTCTTAAATGGAAGTAAGAATGGACGGAATGTTGGGGGAGAAGGAGACAGACCCCACAAGCACCAACTTTCCACATAATGGAAACTCTTGTTCCTGTTTCTTCTGGAACTTTGTCCCCCCACCCGCTCTACCCCCTGGCTTCATATTACAGCAATGCAGCAGACACAGTTCTCGGGCTGCCTCTTCCCTTAATTCTTGAATAATCCAAAGACCCCCTGTGCCAGAGATAAAATGTAATCATAAATCTTCTCATCTCCAGTAATTTTAGTTTCTGAAATTTAATTAAATTGAGCCTAGAAAGAATTTATGAATCAAACAGTGAGGCCTTATAGAATCAGTTTAGGATTCTGATGTTTGCTACTTACAGATTTTTAGGAAAGAAAAAAAAGTAAAAATGCTGCTGATTTTTCTCTGCTTTTTTTCGGCAGCTTTCTTGTGAAGGTATTATTTATTGAAACTAGAGTTATATCTCTCAAATTCTGAAACTACTCTTTATCATGCAACTCAAGTCTGCTTCCCAAATGGTAAATAGAATGCGTGAAATCAAAAGCTGCTTGTTTGGTTGCCTGATTTTCCTAGCATTTTTTGGAGGATTTGAAGTGGAGGGCAGGAGAAGGATGTGCCTCCACTCTATATTAAGAACTAAACACAGAAAAGGGACGAGGGCAATCTTTAACTTATTAATTATGCAAACTTTCCAGATCTATTTTGCATACCTTTATAGTTTGCTTTCCTGTTTATTCTGCAGTTTGGATTTTGTTAAAGAGTATTTATTACTCAAAATTTGGATGCTATTACTGAACAAGTTATGCGTGCTTGGACTCTGCATGGTGACGAGGCCATTGCTTCTGCATCTTTTGTTGATGAGTGACCTGCTCCATGTCTTGGCGATGAACAGGGAGGATGTTCCTTCTCCAAGGGTGACATCTGGCTCCTTGGAGGATTCCATGTGCACTTTTGTTAATGGGGTTGAGTTTGCACTTTTATGTGGTTACGCTGCAGATGGATTGGCTGAATACTTTTGTCCCTTTGAATTATTTGTATGAAAGTTTAAATAAAAGAAAACTTTTTCCTGATTTCTGGATTTTCCACATATGATTGAATGGATTTCAACAACTCTAGTTTTAGAAAAAAATTATATAAAGTTGTTCTTACAAAGACAATCTAATATGATAGATGGCATAGATTGTGGATCTGAACACCTAAGTTAGAAAACTGGACTTGACATGTGCTGGTAAAATTTTAGGCAAAATATTCCACCTTTCTGCCTCAGTTTATCCATTTCTGAAAGTAGAGGAAAATATTGCTACTGACCTCCTATGTTTTTGTGAAATTTAATTCAGGTCACACTTCCTAAGCTTTCAGAATACTACCTGGAACCTATGAAATGCTCAATGAATGTTAGTCATGATAGAATTATTATTTTATCCACCAGACTGGAATGTGTTCTGCAATAGATTTAGATTTCAGTGTCAAATGCTAATTTTGGTGCATTACAGGAGATCAGGACAGTCTTCAACTTACTACTTATGCAGATTTTCCCCAAGGATCATGAGTTCTTTTGTAGTTCTCCTATCAGGGCTACAGTTTGGATTTGACTGAAGAATATTTATTACTCAAGCTTTCAGTGTTATTGCTGAACACTTTGTGCACGTCATGCTTGGAGAAGAGGCCATTGCTCCTCCATCTTTTGTTGAATAATGGCTTATTCTTGGTAGGGATTCTGTAAGTGTGTGGCCATTTTCAGTGAACAGTAACTGTAATTGTTTTTGAGATTAAAAAATGAGTTCACCTTCTACTAACTAGACTTTGACCATGCAAGATCCATGTTCCAATCTGCATTTCAGTGGAAGACCTATGAAGTAGGCATGTAAGTGGTCTCTGAGCCTTGATTTCATAGCTGCCTGGAAATAGATTAGCTCCTGACAGGGAAGGAAGACACTGTAGGCTGCATTGATAAGATGACTTGGAAACCTGCCCTGGTCCCATTTGCTGCAATGCATTAAAATGTCTATTCAAAGGCCAGCAAGATAGTGCAGTGGGCTAAGTGCTTGCTTAGGCAAGTGCAAGGACCTGGGTTCCATCCCCAGCATGACATTCCAAGCTGGCTCCACCCAGGGATGTGCTAAACCAGCCACTGGGACCAGCAGTGATGGCACATGCCTGTAATCCAACCACTGGGAAGGCTGAAAACAGGAGAATCGCCACAAGTCCAAGCTGCATATGAGACCCTGTACCAAATACATAAAATAAAATAAAAATAAATACGTAAAAAAGTTAAATGTCGACTTAGTACTCAGATGACATTAGCACCTTATAAAATGTCTGTGCTCCTGTGTCCTTCACAGCATATATATCATGGAAATACCTGAAGTGCTGATAAATCAATAAATTGCCTATGAGGGAGATTTACATATATAATATACAAATTATATTATGCAATATGTTAATATTAAAGTTGATTATTTTTGAATATCATAATAAGATTCAAATATTAGAATGAATATTAAAGTGTTCTTCTTAAAAATGTTTAGAACAATATTCTAAAATTTTTTCTTATAACAATAATCTAACATATATAGGAATATTATTTGTTCTTAACATTGGAAGACATAGGGGTCGGGGAGATGGCTCAGTAGAATAAGCACTTCCCTGGCAAGTGCAAGGGCCTGAGTTCAATCCCCAGTTCCAAAAAATAAATAAATAAAAAATTGGAAGACATTATTCTGAATCAAACACTCATGCAAAGACAAAAGCTATATAATCTCTCTTGCATGGGGAAACTTGACAAATAAAAAGGGTTGACTACATACAAACATAAAGTAGCAACCAGGGATAGAAAAGAAGCCCATGAGGAAACATAAGTTAAAGGTACAGTTGTGTAGTCTAGAGATCAAAAGTACAGGGTGACTGGAATTTTTGAAAATCTTTCCTTTTTCTCAGTGGTAGAGCGCGTCTATCACCTGTGCCACAGCGGACTGTTTGTATTATCAGCAGCTATGCAAAGTTCCATCACTGCTCTATGTCCTCAAGACAAAATTTCTGTTCCTCTCCAGGATTTTTCAGTAGCTAGTTCACACACACACACACACACACACACACACACACACACACACAGAGCATTTACATTTTTAAGACAGTTCAGCCTCTGGGTATCTATTAAATCTAATGCAGTAAATTTGCTAGTCATTGACAAACAGGTTTGGAGAAAGCTAATGTATATGTATAGACAGTCGCAGCCTTAGCCCCCTCTGTGCTGCAGATATCTGTTAAATCTTTTTCATTGTTTTCTTGAGATGATAAGACTTTGTTGTTGACCTTGACTAAGTGTAGGAAGAAGTTGGCATCCCTGCAAACTTTCTATTAAAATACATAACAGAAAAAAGTAAAGTATATATTTTAGAACTAGAGATGTGCTTTTAGTGTTACTTAAACATAAATTACATTCTGTGTCTTCTTCAAATTGATACAAACATTAGAGTGAACATTGTCATTTGAAGATGAAATATAGAAAAAAATTACTTTGAGAAAGTGTTATTTTATAAACTGAGTACAATGAAGCGTATCAGGCAATTCTTTTTGGGTCACACCCTTATATATAAAGATTATCAACCAATATGAAAATTACATGTAAAAAAAACTTTTACAAAGCCAAAGTCTCAACTTGACTAGGAAGAATCTCTTGCTAGAAACAAGTTCTCTGTATTTTTCCACTGAAGTAGGATCTTAACTCCTTCTCTCCATCATGTGCTTTCTTCTTTCCCCTGAAGGCTCCCCCTTGCTCCTGTGGCCCCAGCCTCCTCATGCCAGGCTTTCCTGGGGCTCCCCTGCAGTCCACTTCAAACAGGGCTCTGGTTCCCCAGCGAGCCAGCTAAGTTATTACCCCCAGGTGCTGATTCTCCTTTGTCATTGCTGAATTTTACCTCCTTTAGCTTGTGATCAAGGGGAAAGGGGAAAGCAGTTGGAAGAAGATCAAAGTAGTAGCTCTGTAGCTGGAGCATCAGACCTGCGGCTGAACCCAAGTCCAGGCTACTGCTCTTCCTTTCTGTCCCGAAAGGGTCCGCAGCCCATCAGATCCTCGCATCACCCTCTGACCTTCTGCCCTGTGCAGCCTAGGCAGACGAGAGGGGCATATGGCTAAGCCAGGCCTCCCAGTTAGAATGACTTTATTTTTACTTTTGCATACAAGCCGACAGGTTTAACACTGCATGGTACTTATTTAACGGTTTGGCAAATCCATAGATGATAGATGAGGGCTTATTACTTTTTTGACTTAGTAGTTTAAGAACTTCTTTGTTCCTTGGGAGACAAAAAAGATGAAAGTTATGGTGGCTTAAGACACCTTGTTCCTTCACATCACCGTCAAATGTTTCATCAGATTCTATGCTGCAGTATGTAATTGTTAGGTGTACTATAAAATAGTCCATGAAACTCCAGGATAAAAGCAAATATAACTGAGGCATTCATGATTTTCTTTCAAACTCATGATCAATAAAATATTTCATGCTCTTTGTTTTTTCCGTATTTTTAGGGAAGGGTCTATAGGGTGTTCAGGGTCTCTCTACTAGGTTGGACTCCTAGTGATCTGCCTGCTTACAGCCTCCCAAGAGCTGGGATTACAGACGCGTGCCACCACACACATTCTCATGTACCATCTCAGGGTGCCTCGGGGGTGGGGCCATCAGGCAGGCCCGGGGATGGAACCCCTGGCCCCTGTGCAAGCTTGCAGGCACTTTAATCCACCGAGCTATTGGCTGGGTGGCTCTTAAATTAGTGGTTGCTTTGCTTTGCTTGGTTGTTTGGTTGTTTTTTTTTTTGGTACTGGGGTTTGATTCAGGACCTTGTCCTTGTCAAGCAGGTGCTTATGCTACTCAGCTATTTCCTTGGCTTTTGTACTTTTTCCAGAAAATATACAGTATTTTAAACTAAAAACAAAATCCTTATACCCAGATGTAAACACATTTTGACTTTTTTATATGAATTTGGAATACTACTGAAAATTCACTTTTTTATTCCTGTCTCAGAATTCTGAACATGACTGACATATTATTGAATCATGAGTTCATATGAATTTATGTAATTATTTCTTCATTGGGAAATATTTCTGTCCCTCCTAAAAGTTTCCATCTTATGAATAATTTATTGAACTTATTTTCATAAAGTTTATATTACTGATTTTCTTAGCATGAACTTCTCGAAAGGCAGTTGCAGCTCAAGCACTGTACCTACTTTAAGTCATACTGTGGTCCACCAAGCTTGTACTGTTGTGAAGCAAAAGCTCTCAGGACATAGCAGATCATATCTTATGCTTGTCAATGCTGTTACCTCTATTTCAAACAGTTATAAAGCTTACTGTCTCATAAGTAAAATTGGAATATATTTTTAGTAGGTTAAGCTATACCTCAGTTTTTTAAGTCCTATGTGCATACTGAAATGTGCATATATTACAAATGTGTGGTCTTGAGAACACAAAACTAGAGCCATCCACAGGATCAGCACCCCAAGAAGACCTCAAGTAAGAATCATTTACAGAATTCTCCCTCTTGCTCTCCCTCTGCCAAGTTGTAATCTTCTTGGCTGACATTAACATTGTAGATTAACGCTAGTTTGTATAAATGGGATTTTGTGTAATGCTTGTATTTGTGTATCTGTCTGTCTGTCTACCTTTTTGTCTGTCATGCTTCTTTTGCTGAATTTTGTAAAATTCCTACATATTCCTACACATAATTACACGTTTGTTACAGTCTACTGATTTCTGCTAAGTGGCTGTTTTGTCAAGAGAGACCTCAGTAAAGGATGACATAGAATCTGTCCTCTCCAAATGACCTTCATCTGGTTCTTTTCTGGCTTGAGGATTCACCCAGCTCATTTGTTCAGACACTGGCCCAGCAGCAGCCCTAAGTTCCTGTCCCTTTTCTTTCTGCTCTACCTCCTGGCTGGCTGTTGAGGGGATATCCTCTTCACTTGATTCCACTAGGTACAGGGTGCTTGCGTTTTCATCAAGCCCTGCAGCTGGATGAGGCAGGGGTGTGTGGTGCCCATGAGCACCACCAAATTGATATTTATTACTACAGAAGATGGGGATTGCCCCGGGGGGCAATTAGGAGTAGGTCAGAAATGACGTGTTCTTCAGTTCACTTAACACCCTTGATAATCATTCTATACTTCAAAACTAATTCTCTTTCTCATTTCTACTGGAATTCATTTAAAACCTTTCTTGTTCTCCTTTAGTCCATTTCACCTTCTTTTCATATTCTCACATCTGAAGTTCTTACATTCTACATCTCAGCTGAGAACAGGAGACCAGATGTTGCCTCTGCTTCCTCTGCACCTGTTACCTGCAGGCATCTTTCTTAGCCCTTGTTGCTGTTCTTCTGACATGATGCACTTCATTCTGTCAACACTGATTTTCTGTATGTTTAGCAACATTCCAGAGTTTAGCAACAACTTTTGTTGCTAATTTGGTGAACTTAATTTGTATTCCTTTACTAATCTCTACTACATTGCCACTATTGTTCTGTTCGTAACTCTTATTGTTATTGTTTGAGACAGGTTATTGCCATGTAACCCAGGCTGACATCGAACTCACTATGTAGCTGAAGCTGCCCTTGAACTCATAGCGATACTCTGCCTCAGCCTCCTGAGTGCTGGGGCTCTAGCTGTGTGTCACCATGCCTTAAGACCTTCTTCTTTCAGCTGTCCTGACACCATGCCCTGATTTCCTGCCATCTCTTGATTTTTTTCTTGCCACTCTGCTTTTTTATGTCTATCCCTTAAACAATGGTGCTGTCCAGGGTCCTATCCCATTTATCTTTCCACAAACACATTTTATTGGGGAACCTCTCCCATGCACCTACCTATAGAAAGAACACTCTGTATGTGCTGATGAAGCTTAAATGTCTTTCCGGCTTTGATGCTAGCCAAACCTTCCAGTTGTTGTCTGGAGAGTTCTACTTGCCTCTCCCTTACTCATCTTCAATTCTGCATTTCCAAAATTACTTGATCTCTATCTGCAAAATTTTCCCATCTTTCTTTGTCTCTTAGCTCAGCAAATATTACTTTTCTCCATCACATAAATCTGGATGTTCATCTTTGGCTCTTATTATATATTTTTCCTCATAAGTAATCCATCATGATTTACTAGAAAAAGCCATCTTCCTAGAATTTGTACAGTCTATTGACTTGGTCTCTATTTCATACCTACAATCTGTCACCTAAATAGTAGTCTCTTAGTCATTTCTCTGGAACTGGTTTTCTCTTCTAATCCATTCTCTACATGCAAAGTAAAGGGGCTTATATAAATTAACAGTGCAAGTATGTAACCTTACTGTCTAAGCCACAGGAGGTCCTGATTGCCTGTAATATTAATACAGCTTCCCTACTGTGAGCTAGAGGTGCCCCTCTGATCTGGCACCTGCTGCCCTCTCCCCCTTCCCTTATTCTCACAGCCTCTGTTCATTTCATTTGCATATGCTCCATGTGCTTTCCCATGTCTTGGTCTTACACATGTTTCCTGCCCATTCAGCTCCTGTTTAAATTTCAGAACATATCTGATGGTTTTCTGTGCTAAGAAACTTTGTCGATTTGCATTCCCCAAGGGTTGGTGAAGAATCTCTCTTATGTATGTTCAATGGGTTGTGTGCTCACTCTCAGCATAAAGAAGAAAACTTTATTGCATTTTTATGTTAATTCTGTCCTCCCTAGACTTTGAACTTCTTAGCTTTTATTGCATTTTGATATTAAAATATTTAACACCAGATACAGCATCAGCACAGACCGAGACCCAGTAAAAAGAAGGCCAGGAAAGTACTACACTATTCCAGGATTTACTTTCTCAGTTCATTTGTTTCTGGTTTGCTTAGTTTTGCATCATGTTCTGAGAGTTTTCTCCACAACAGAAGCTGTGGAAATAATGAGGCTCGCCAGATCTCATTTCAGTTTCTCAGGGATCTCTGTCCTGATAGCTAGTGCTTGAGAACTATTGTTTACCACATTTGGTTGTTTGTGTGTGTGTATGTGTGTGTTTATTGTTGTTTATTTACTGTACATAAGTTGGAGAGAAAGTCCCTTCCTTGTTAATCCATTTTGGATAGAAGTAAAGGGAGTATCGTGTGTTTTGTCTATTGAGGTGGTTGCTTTTATGTTATCTCTTGGTCTTTATTTTATTTTTGTTCTTTATAAAAATATATTTATTTAATCTTTCATAAATATTTACCTGTTTTCCAAATGCGCAAGCAAGCTTAGAATGTTCAGATGGCTAACCACAGTTCACAAAGTTTGCAATATTCAAAATCATAATTGATATCAAATATGACTATTTCCCACTTACCACCATTTTGATAAGCTGAAGAACCTCGCTCTATTGATAAACTTCTCTCTTGCAGAGATAAGTAACCTACCAATGTGGCACAGTATGTTGGTCCTTACAGGAAGGGTACCTTTTGGTAGACCATTTCTTGCCCACCCACATCCTATTTAAAGACACTCCAGTTGGTTCACTTTTTAACATGTAGTAAATGCTAAGAATTTACAATAGTCTGAAAGCCTGAGAAAGCCTGGGTCTGCCATTGCCTGGGCCCATGGCTACTCTTCTCTATTGGTCTTTGGTATTCTCCAGTCTACTGGCATCTTCTCTGTTCTTTGAAGTCACCTAGTACACCACTTCTCAATCGGTCCTCCAGGTATTCCTTCCTGTTTGGCATCCTCTGCCCTCTGGTATCCTCATGAGTCATTCTTTTACTGGATTCAAGTTCATGCCCAGGGGGAATTAGAAGACATATATGACCATTACATGTAAATTGTATCTTCTTCTACTCATCAGAATTGTCAGTATCTTCTCCAGATTTCTATTACAGAACTTACCATTTCCTAGCATAATACATAATTTATTTAGTCATTACACAGGTAAATTTCACAAAGACAGAGATTTCCACTTGACACCACTATGCTCTACAATATCCACTCCGCTTAGAATGGTTCCTGGTACTTTGTAACTTCTCAATAAATATTTTAATTAATTAATGTTCCAGGTCCTGTGCCAGATAAGACAAACCTAAGATTCACAATCTAAGGGGAGAACACAGACATGCAAACAGGAAACAGTGTGTAAGGAAGGTGGTCGAGACATGTACAGAGAATCTTTCAGTCTGTCTTGAGTAGACTCAGAAATTACTTTTAGAGAAAAGCAAGGCCTTTGATAATTCTCTAAAATCAACTAGAGTCATTAAATAGAGAAGAAAGGCAGCATTTTCTAGGCAAAGTAAATTTTTGTATAAGGATATGAGGTCAAGAAAGAGCACGCCTTGCAGAGGCCACTGAGATGAGATTCTCTGAGCACTGGGGACTCAGAAGGTTCTCCGGAAGGGAGAGCCATGGACAGACGATTCTCTCCTGGATGGATCACTCAGGCTACAGCATAGATTGGAAGAAGGTAAATCATAGATTTAAAAAATTAAAGGTTAATTCACAGCCTATGCCAGAGTTTCAATACAGACAATCCAAGAAAAGTTCAGGAAATTAACATGTTGATGCCAACTAGATGGGATTTACAGTTGATGCAGTTTGTAGTGGATGGCACTCACTTAGTGTGGAGAGGAAGAGGTCACAGTAAACCCAGGTAACTCCAGGAGCTGCCAGGTAATAGCTCTTTTATGTTATCTTCTTCAGCCAGTTAACAGCTGTCAACATTGATCAATTATTTTCTTGTTTTTCCCACTGGTTTTATTTTAAATTCCTTATTAAGTGCCATTTTCCAGTCCAACTACATTCTAGAAAGCCTAAAAAGAAAAGGTTTTAGGAAGAGACTATGAGGGCAATGTGCATTGAGAATCCTGTACATTAGTAGATTGGCTTTAGGGAGAATTTGGTTATTACATAAGAAAGATAAAGCATTGTGTATATGTTACACTGCAGTGTTATTTTTGATAAGCCAAATTACACATGCACAACAATGTTCGCACCTAAATTTTTGCATGAAGAATAAAGTTCCTAAATCTGTTTTACCTTACTCAGCAAAAATCAAACTAGTAGAGTCATTCTCCCTTCAAGGTGTGCTATACTTTGGCTCACAAAGGAATGGGGAACAGAGCAGAGTACCCTCTCTTTGGCATCCACACTGAGGCTAGGTGTGTGAGGAGAGAGTTGAGCCAGCTGCCTGCTGCAGCAGTGCAGCTGTGAGGTGCTCTGATGGTGGGCACGTGCTGAACAACTGTGCTCTTCTAGAGTACAGTAAAGCAGTTTGTTGATAAACACTACTGCCATTGTTCCTAGGATCAATATTTAATTTGAAATCATTGTCATAGCTAGAATTTTACGTCATATGAATCTGAAATATAAGAAAAGAATATTCTAATTAGGGACCAGATGTAGTACGCATGCCTGTAGTCCTGCATCCTCACAGTCTGAGTCAGGTCAAACTTTTGAGTCTAGTCTGAGATACTGACTTATTGAGACCCTGTCAACAAAATAAATGCTAGAGATATACCTCAGTCCACAACCTCTGCGCTCAAACCCAAGTTTAAAAAATAAGTTGTGAAGAATATTTTAATTGAAAGAGACCTAAAAATCAGTACAAATCTGTTCAGTTTATTGGTAGGGAGCCTGAAGGCCAAAGGCTTTCACTAACTTTCTCAGTATTTGAGGAGTTGGAGGCAAAGACCAAGACAAGACTGTAAGTTCGCTGTCCCTACTTCACTCTTTTTTCCACTTCAAACCTGTGTCTAACCAAGGAAGCGGAAGGTGTCTTTTAAGGACATGGGTCTGTTGGTAGATCAAAAACGAAGCTCAGCTGAGGTGCTCTGGACAGCACTGTGCAGATCTGCATTTGAGACAGAGAGGAAATGAATCAGGGGAAATGAGTTGGAACAAAAGCGAGAAAATGACATGAGGTCAGTTAGAGAGATACACTCATGGGACTTGTGGTAAATAGTCTAACACGTATGACAGGAAGAATATACATCCATGAAATGTCGAATGAATACAGATATGTAGCGATATATAAGCAGAGCAGCACCTTGATTCATGACCTTGATTTTTTCCATAATTCTGGTTACAAACCAAGTACGTTGAGAAGTAAATCAAATTCAGTGGCTGGGTTCAGTGCTGACCTTACAGAGAAATTTGATTTAGTTCTTGCCCAGTTTTATCTTAGACCAGAATTGTGGAAAGAATTGAGTTCATGAACCCAGGTACCACTACATCTATCCCTCAAGCAAATACTTATCAGAATTGCACCACATATCAGATAAACAAGCATATTACCACTAATGTACAAACAACAACCAAATGCTTCTTTGTTCTTTTCTTCTGTGTAAGAATACTATAAGATGGGAGCTGGGGAGATGGCTCAGTAGAATAAGCACTTCCTTAGCAAGCTCAAGGACCTGAGTTCAATCCCCAGTTCCAAAAAAAAAAAAAAAAAAAAAAAAAAAAAAAAAAAAAAAAAAAAAAAAAAAAAAAAAAAAAAAAAAAAAAAAAAAAAAAAAAAAAAAAAAAAAAAAAAAAAAAAACTACAAGATATTCTCACTGGGTTACATAGGAAATAAGGCTCAAAGAGACTAGTTGTTGGCTTACAAGGCAAAGAAGTTTTGAGCTGAGACTTGAAGGTTAGTCTCTTGAATTAAAATATGGAGCTTTCATTATGTGCCCTTTTCATTACCCAAAAAGTCTAGAAGTTTTTAAGTTTTATGTTGCAGCTGAATTTTAAGTCATATCTATGCCTTTACTGCAGAAAATATGCAGCAGTTCTGCTCAAAAAACTGTACCCTGCAGCCTCTTTTCTGATTTTCCAGATTTCAATTGCATTTGGCTACTGCTTTTCCCAGGGGTTGACAGCTAACGCTGCAATGTACTGCATCATGACATCAGTTTGTTTATGCTCTTTCTTTAATTTTTCATTCTTCATCAGGTGGAGCAATGGGAGGAAGCTCTCTGTGTATTACAATATGCATTGTGTTTATACTGATAATCTGTGTACTACATAGCAAATTTTATGAAGTTAAGCCTCCCACTTGTGTTGTATTGAATCACGTGCTAGAAGTTTATTCCCAGAAACCTGTTTTTCCAGTGTGGTGTCTGAGTAATAGCTCCTATGTTTTAGCAAGGGTATGTGACAGTGGTGGCTGATTCTTGGGCATTTTTGTGCGCATGCTAGACTGTTAGACATCTTAAGAATGTCTTAGTCCTAGAAAGCCTATCATGGTAACCTGTATATACTCATTGCTCAAAATTTTCCATAGTTAATGAAAGTTATTTTTGACATTATACTGTGGACCTGTTTTATGATACTTAACACCAAAATGTACATATTTTTCTGGACAAATTTACAGAACATTGAACTATGCATGGTAATTCTCAATGTATTCAGTATACAGATAAAGTGAATAAACTATGAAAACTAAATTTGAAGTTTTATTCAACATGAACAAGTTTTATGGCCCAGGCCAATTTTCTGACAATATGAGAATGTAGTAACCAAGCACACCTCTATAAATAAAGGCAAGCAAATTAATAGTATGAGGTTCTAGAAATAAATTGTAACTTTATAAAAGTTCACAACAATTCCAAGTTAAAATAGTGTATATGTTCTTGAAAATAGAGAAAGCAGTACATCTGGAAGCAATAGCTTCTGCAGTGATGAGATGTGCTGCCTTGGCTTCCCGTTCCCTTTGTTGAAAAGAATGGATGAAATGATATAACACCTTGCTTTGTCTCTCTTGTCTCTGTGCTGGGTTAGACTGTCAAATTGTTTCTGTTTATAGTACATGGCCAGCTCTTTTCCTCTTCTTAAATGGAGTAGATTTATATAGTAGTATTTCATTATCCTTTCATCAGAGCCATAAATACTGAAATTCTGGGTATGATTTTAGCAGATGCATCTTCTGCACAGATTAATAAATGAATAGAAGACACAGGTTTGGCAGAAGATACCATACACTGTCTTCACTTAGACCAATACATGAACAGTGTGTCAGCCAGTTTTATACTGTGATAGTGAAGAATGCACTTTTCCAAATATTGTCAGTCCTGTATCCAGACAACCTTTAGTTTGTCTTTCATTCTTGGACCTTTGTGGTACACCACCCACTAATGTCTTTTCCTGTGTGAGTGGAATGCTTTGTCTTTCTAATCAAACTGAACTCTTCTGGGCAATGGATTCTAGGCTACCTAACATGATATCCTCTAACTATGCCTTGGATGAAGTAGATTTTAGATAAATATTGGTAAAGAGAATGAAATATTTTCATCTTATATGAGAACAATTTTCAAATGGAAGACAACAGATATACTAGAAATACTGTACTTCCTTCATGTTCTATATCATTCTTATCTTTAGATTATCACTAGAACGGTACCTATAATTTATTATGCAAAAATTTCTAGTCAGTTAAACGGCATGCTCATGCATCCATATATGTTATTAAGATAGTGACACTTGTTCAGTCACACTGTAGCAGAACTGACAGCATGTTGATCAACATTCCAGTAGAGACTGGGTAAAGACTAAAATCTAGAAGAATAAGTTTGTTGTGTAAGTTTTCTCACCAGAGTTCTTATTTTGCTATTACTACAATGAACATCTTGCATGTGACTTAAGTTTCTAAAGTATCTATATGAGTCAACTTTCTCATTTCTAGGTAAAATAGCCAAAACTCACAACTTAAGGAAGGAGAGGCCTAATTTGGCTCAGGACTTCAGATGACTCGGTCCTTATTCAGTAGGTTCTGAGGCAGGGACATCATGGCGGAAGGGTGTGGTGAACCAGAGCTGTTTACTTCGTGGTGACTGGGAAGCAGAGCAGGACAACAGTGCCAGGGAGGAAAGGACCAGAGATGGCATGGAGTAGCCACGGTCCCCCCTGCATGGCCCACCCACACACAGCTGGAGGCATGAATCACTAGCTCCCTAGGAGCTGCTTATGCCAAGAAAGTTGGCCTGTCACGAGTGGTGGGCATAGCATCTTCTGAATACTTTGCATCCATCTTTATCTTCTTTGTTAGGTAGTACAAAGGTTCTTTCTTTCATTTTTACATATGAGAAAACTGAGGTTTATTGGAGACTAGATTATGTCACTCACTTGGCAAACAGTGGAGCTAGGCCTCATGTCTGGGTCTTCTAATTTTTCTGGTCTTCCTGCCTTTCCCATTTGGTCTTTTAAAATTGCATTCTGAAAGCAGGTTCTTGAGTTTGTTTACCTTTGATTACAACAACATTGCCAACAACAACAAAAAAAGGAATGACCATGACAGCCTTGAATAACTTTTATACCTGTGTAAACCCAAGAAAAAGCAGCTTTGCCAAACTTGTGGTGATCTCATAAATAGGCACTTATGTGCTGGAGCTACTTACAGACTCCTAGAGTAAGTTAATAAAACTATTAACAAGAGTTAATATTAGCTGTATATAACCGATGGAGAATGTGACAAGCAGCTCTCTCCAGTAGGAGAGTCAGCAATTCAGGAGGAGCAGCCTGTGCAGTGGTGACACCTGATAGGCATAATAGGCCACCACTACCCAACTTCTTATGAGCCACATGCTTCTTCTTATGACTGCTACAGCAGCCTACCCTCATGTCAGGTTTCTTTGTATAAAATCAATGAGCATATTGCCCTTCCCTACATTTGACTCCTTCTTAGATGGCATCTCTTCTCCAACAAAGACGAGGCTAAATAGTGCCACTTAAGCATGTAGGGAACAGATTGGAATGAGACTTTCACATTTATCCTTGGACATATGGATTCAAGAGAAGACTCAAGCAAAAAGATGATTATGTTCCTACAGCATACCAATGATGATTGCACTCTGGATCCAGTTCCAATATAAACATCATTCAGACTATCTTAGCTCTTCTGCCCAAGGATTCTTGAACTCAGGGAGAAGAGTTGGTCAAACTGCCAGCACGTCAATCCACACATGCCAAGGAACCTAAATAAATCAAGTGACATCTCATTGGAGTGAGGTTTAATATGTCAGGCTTGCAGCAAGTCATGTTTTGAATTTGTTCCATGTGCTTAATATTGGGTAAAATAGGTTTTATATAGGATGGATTCTCAAGAGTAATCTAGGGGCCAGGGAGATGGCTTAGTGGAATAAGCCTGAGTTCAATTCCTAGTTCTGTCAAAAAATAAAAAAAGAGTGACCTCAATATTCTGTATCTCTTTTTTTTTTTCTTCCTTAAAATTAAAATTTATTTTATTTTTTTTCCATTTATTTTTATTTTATTGAAATACAAATGTCAATCAGACAGTTTCAAAACACCATAACCATACAGAGTT
>PVKA01004553.1:39259-98119 GCA_004027165.1 Ctenomys sociabilis
CTCATAGAATTATGTAGAAGCACAGCGTTATCTATCCCAACTGTACTGTCTATACACACACAGGATGATTTTTTCTTTCTACAACCCTTCCTTTGTCTACACCTGTCAAAAGTGGGCACTCCGTTGACATTCAACTACCTTAGGTGCTTGAACTCGACACCACAATCCAACACAGTCCAGCATTCTGCAACCATAGGGATTTATTCAAAGAAATTGTCGACCATATCCATTTACAGCTCAGCTTAATATTATGGGCTCACGATGTATACTTCATTTTTATACTTTTATACTTTTCTGATGGATGGTTAAGACCTAGGTAGATCAAAACTTATATATCAACACATGAACTTTATATTTCCTATGTGGTCTCAGTGTCTGCACTAGGGAGACCTTTCTGCTGTCTTGAACCTCTTTGTCACTTTGAGGTGATATTAACAGCAATAGAATTACAAAATAAAGACTTTTCCAAAATTAGGAATAACATCATGGGTTGGGGCAGAACCATGTTTATCCATTATTTTGCTTCAAGCTCACTTTGCATGAGAACTGTTTAGTTTTAGAGGACATTTCCAGCAGAAGATGTTCACATTATCGAAACCTAAATAACATATTGGATCATTTCATAGAGGACAAAGTCATAGATAGCCATGCACTTTCCTAGTGCCCATAAATTCATAAAGAATCTAGCCAGCCTGTGTTAGTCTCTGTGACAACTGTGGACAGTTTACTATTTCCCATCATCATGGGGTCTTAAAGGTATCTATGACTGCAGGAATGCCTTTTTGTCTTTATCTTTTTTCATTACAAAATATGAAGCTGTGGTACTTTGAAAGGAATAAAGTAATGTATTTTATTTTTACCCATTTCTTTTCTTGTGACATTGTAAACAGGTAGGAAATGAAATACCTTGCCCATCCCTTACCTATATAAAACCATTGTATCTTTACTTTCAATCCTAAAAATGAGCACTACAGAAACGGTGGAGAATCCCTGTATAATCCTCTAACATATCTGTCCCTTTTCTCTTTAGGAAAAATACTGTATTGAATGGAGAAGTTATTATTCCCATAAGTGCATTAGCATTATGTCTTTTGCACATATCAGTCAATTTAGAAACAATGCATAATACATTTCTACCAGTTTTTAAAATCTACATTACTATAAAATGGCATACATAATTCTGTGGTTGGCTTGTTTATATCCTGAGATGCTATACTGTACATTATCTGCATTTATGCATACAGATCTATCTTATTTATTAAAATCACTACTTGTTTTGCATTTCTGTAACTCAGATTGTCTATGTATTCTTTTCTAGATGAGTAAACACTTCTGTTGTTTATCCTTATAAATAAACAATGTTGTCGATGATGTTCATGGGGTCAAATCACAAATAAAGAATTTAAGAACTTAATACATGATATTTCTTTCAGGACTTATTATATAATTCAAAGTTTAATAATATTGGGCCAGGGAGACAGTTCAGTGGAATGAGCACTTCCCTGGCAAGTACAAGGCCTTAGCTCAATCCCCAGTTCCACACACACACACACACACACACACACACACACACAAAATAATAATAATAATTTTTTTATATAATTCAAGGTTGAATAATAATATTTAAAGGACTGGAACATGTACTTAAAAGAGCATTCCAGGGCCTGCCAAATAGCTCAGCAGATTAAAGCACCTACAAACAGGAGCAGGAGCCGGGGGTTCTATCCGCAGGCCTGCTGTGCCCGTTCCACCCCAGAGGCACACTGAGACAGCAATTGAAACTGGGCATGGTGACACACACCTGTAATCCCAGCACCGGGAGGCTGAAAACAAAAGGATCACTAGGAGTCTGATCTAGCAGTGAGATCCTGAACACTCTATAGCCCCTTCCCTAAAATACAGAAAAAATAAAATAAAAAAGCATTCCACAAAACTAAGTATTTCAAATACTTCCATGAAAGATTAATAGACACAATTTTAATTAATTTATTAATTTATTTGGTACTGAGTCTCGATGTGCAGCTGTACCTTATAGTGGTCCTCCTGCCTCATCCTCCCCAGTGCTGGGATTACAGGTGTGCACCACCAGGCCCAGTTTCAGGGTCAGCACAGTGTGCCCAGTGTTCTGGGGCCAGCAAGGCATATGGTACCAGGGATCAAACTTGGATCCTTCCACTTACCAAGCAGGTTCTTAGCCTAATCAGCTATAATATTATCAAATTATAAAATATCCTTTTAACTGTGATTGCTTTCCTGCCTCCATCCAACCTGAACGCCCTTGCAATTGCCCCTTCTCACTTGTCTGCCCTGGACTTGCTACCTTTGTGCTGTGTTCATGCCACCTGCACTAAACTTCTTAGGCTGTGCCCTTTTCCTGGCTGTGGTCCAAACAAGAGGAGAGAGCTGTGTCTCCTGAAGGGATTTTTTTCATGGCCAATTTTTATGGGGGCTATGCCAAGCTGGGAAATGATGAGGCAGGCTGGAGAAGACAAAAGAGATGCAGAGATGCAAGTGGTTCTAGGAGCAACAAAATATCCAGAGTTTGCAAGGGAAAGAACTGGAGAGAAGTAGGACAGAGTTGGCCTAGCTTTTAAAGCTTGAGACATCACTATTTATGCCAGATGCAGGCATGATTTGCCAGTACTTTAAAATGCATCAATTACTGGAAGAGCAGCAAATTGAAAACTGGTATTACAATCATTAGTAATGTAAACACATTTTCAACTTTACTCATTACTGCACCATTGCTTTCCAAGGTGACTCATCAGTTTACATTCCCTCCAGAAGTGTGAGAATTACACCCTCTTGCTAATGCTAACCTTTATTTGATTTTGAAGAATTTTCCAGTCAGATAGCATTGATATAGTCTTACATTGTTTTTTAAGTTTTAATTCACTGATTATTGGAAAAGTAGAACCTGGCCTGTGCTTTTTTAAAATTTCACAATTTTTAGAATACATTTATTGCATAAGTAATACAGGTTTATGCAAATTTAAAGCAAAAGGAAAAAATTAAATTTAACTCATGATCCATCACTTGAATTTTTATTTGTTAAGTTATGTTATTGAGGTCTATTTAACACACATTTATTTCTTTTCTTTTGTATTTTTTAGTACAGGGTCTACAGGGTCTCACTATGTAGATCAGACTTGTAGTGATCCGCCTGTGTTCAGCTTCCCAAGAGCTGGGATTACAGGCGCGTGCCACCATGCCCAGTCTCAATTGCCCTCTCAGCATGCCCTGGGGGGCAGCACTGGCACGGCACACCTGGGATCAAACCCCAGCTGCTTCGTCTGCCTAAGCTGGTTCTTTAATCCACTGAGCTATCTGGCCAGCCATTAACACACATTTCAAACATTCATTCTGATACATATATGGAAATGCAGACCATAATGAAGCACGAAGCTTGCCCCTACCGCCTGATCATGTTTGCTTTTCCCCCACTGCAATCTCCTGGCAGCGCCGCTCTGCTTTTCTAATTAGTCTCAGATGCTGCCGTGCTGTAAGTGCACAGTAGCGAGTCGCCCCTTCCACTGCAGAGTCGGTTCTAGGTGGCAGAGATGCCACAGTTGGTAAGTGTGTTAACCTCCTCACGGATGTTCATAATACCTGGCTGCCTGCTTGGCCACTTACTCTTTCATAGAATAATATTTATATCATATGCCTATAAATCTTCTCAGCAGGACATTAAACATAAAATAATCCTAATTATTATTCAGGGCCTGGGACTATAGAGGCGTCCAGCAAAAATGAAAGAATTGTGTGTCTGTTGAGAAAAATCTAATTAGGCAAACAGTGGAATATTAAAAGAGTGAGCAGAACTTAAATCGTGTTCTTGTCTGTCCCAAGTTCAGAGCCCCGCCCCTAGAGCTGACCTGGAGGTCTTTCTCTGTCGTCTGTGCAGCACATGCAAAACCAAATGACTTTTCTTTCATTCAGAACAGTCTCTTTACCTCATACCTCCTTGGTTTAATTCTTCTCCAACTCCTGAGGGCAGAACCTCATTTATAAAAAATGCTCTTCAATTAGCTTCAGCTCCTCACACCGCCCCTTCCCTTTGCCACTATCACTGCTCTAGTTTGCCTCTGCCTGTCTCTTCCACGCTATAGAATCCCCTTGCTGGACCAGAAACATGGTGCATATGGGAATCTAATGATAAGTAAAATTGCAGATGCCTCATAGAGCTCAATAAATACGCTGGATGTCAGTGAGTAATTCAAATTGCGTGGCTCAGTAAACGTGAAGCGTCAGTGCCTGATTCAAACAGTCTAGTCAATGAGTAGTTGCCCTGTCAAAATAGGCCCACACCTCTCACTTCTTTGAATTCTGTCATCACCACTTTCGTCAAAAGCCATTTAACTTCCTGTGGAACCTGTTGTATCAGCTCCCCTGAAGCTCATGCCAGTAAATGAAAGTACACTGCCCAGATGAGCTAATCTATGAAAAGCCCACTGGTTATATTGCTGTCCTCTTAGATTCCTCCACCTGGCTTTGAAACTCTTTCGCTATGTGATGCATTGTTGTTAATTATAGTCACCTGCTGTGCTCTTGAATGCGAAATTGCTGCTTCCTGTCAGACAATAAGGTCACACAGCTGAGCGGCCTCTCCCAGGGTCCCTCTTTGCTGCAAGCCTCTGGAAGCAGCTAGTAGTCAACTCACAACTTCCTTTGTGAGATACGCTTCCTTTGGATCCTACTTAAGAGTCAAATCATATATTGTTCATACCCAATGCCTGTGTTTATGAATCAAAATATAGAATTGTACTTCATAAACACTACAAATAATATGTGTCAATCAATGAAATGCTTTTAATGTTAAAAACGGTAGCTCCTCTGGTCACAAAACCCTTCTGTGCTCTCCAACACAGGTCTCTATTGTGGTGAGGCTGTTCCTCCCACTGCCCCATGGTGAACGAGGACCATCACAGCCTTGACCTCAGGGCTCGCACTTATCCTCCCACCTGAGCACCCTGTCCACCCCGCTCCTTGGTCTGAATTTCACTAATCACTTGTGCCTTGCTGAGATCCTGCCTGCCCAGTCTCACCTGAGCTTTTGGGTATTTCTCATCCATACCATTCCTATTCCAGCAACACTGCTGACAGTGATACCAATAGGTGAAAGACCCTCTTGAAAGATATTTTAAAGCACAAAGATGAATATTTTCTCCTGAAACTCACAAAAGAAAGAAAAAGCCCACAAGGACAGAGGATTTTTATGCACTTTGTTCAAAGCAGAAAACAAAGGCTTTGAATAAATATTTGTGAAATAAATGAATTAAGGTATGAAATTGTGCATCCTGGGTGGGTATAACAATAATTCCTATTTCTTTAGGGGAAAGAAGACAGTTTTGAACTATGAAAACATTTGATTCAATATTATATATTATCTATATTTCCTAAGTGGAATCATATAAGACTAGCAATGAACGAATTCTATAAGGTATTTGTTCATCTAAAATATACCATTTAAATTCTGAATTTAGAGACATTTCTGAGAACAGTGATTATGATATCCCAAAGTGTCAATTAACAGTCATATATTTTCTGGAATTTTAGGCTAACATCAACATAAATTAAAATTAACATAAGATAATTCTAGTACAAGTCTAAAGAAACAGGGCATGAAAATGATATGAGAGTATTCTAGTTCAAAGTAAAAATGCAAGCAGGTGCTTGTTTAGAGTCGAATGAGGATACCTAAATTATGGATGGCTCCATTTAGCAAAACTTTCCTAATTCATGTGATCTTGTTTAAGGATAAAAATTGTAGCCTATTCTTTCAAATCTCTTAATCCAGAAATCTGTAATGGATTATATATCTGTTAAATATTAAAATAGAAACTCCTGAGAGCCTTTTGGGGGGAAGGAATCAATTATTTTTGAATTGCAGAAAAAGAAAAAGGAATTCTGCTGATTGTCCAGAGGACATTTTAGAGAGCGATAAAAGGCAGAAATTCCAGTATACTGTTTGTTCGTGTTTTTTTTTTCAACCAAGTATGATTCTGGAGCTCCATGGCTGGGTGTGTTACTGGGCTCTGGGGTTCAATGGGCTCTTTCTAGGGGTTCTTTCCAGGTTCTTGTTAGCCTGAAGGAAAAATTGGAAGAGATGCATGAAAAATGTAGTAGGACTTTTCATTTATTAAATATAGGAAATAAAGTATGTTCTGCAGAATAAGAGTAGCCCACGGGAAAACTCAGAGTTGCTGCAAGATTAACAGTAGATGTCTTTTGTGACCCTCATTTTTTTATGTTGGTTTTAGGCTGTCCTAGCAAAATTTGAATTCTCACCCTAACAGCTGAAGATAACACCTTCTGGTTGGTCCCAGGTGCAGCACTTAGCCACTGTGCCTGTGTCCTGGATCCCTAATTGACAGGTCACGTGCACGTGCTCAGTTGGTTACCCTCATCTCCTGCCTCTTTTACCCCAAAATACATAAATCCCCATAATTCTTCATGGGATGCCAAGGGTGTGAAGATATCTGTCTTTGTATAGTTACTGCCAGCTGAAAGGGCTGCAGGCCCTGCCTACTGGACAGTCTGTGCTTCCAACTACCTTAAGATGTTGAGGTTCGGTAGCCTGGTAGAAACAAAAGACCTACCAGAAAGAACTTAGTGCCTGGATTTCAAGGCCCAGTAAGCTGCTAGCTTAATGGAAGGAAGCTTTATCAGGAGTCATGGGCTACTCATTTGGATCACTATTATAAGTTTTGTAGGAATAAACTTCACTTTTAGGTTGAGGATGTGGAGGATAAATATTAGAAGGTGCAGGTAAGACTATTTCCTGGTCTGTCTTAAAAGTTGGACTCTGATCCCAGCACTCAGGAGGCTGAGGCAGGAGGATTGTTGTGAGTTCGAGACCAGCCTGAGCTACAAAGTGAACTTAAGGCCAGCCTGAACTGCATGGTGAGACCCTGTCTCAAAAAGACAAAAAAAAAAAAAAAAGTTGGACTCTGACAGATCAAGTAATGAGTGAGCCACTCAGATTCTGTGCAAGAAAGGTATCCTTTGGAAAAGTTTAGGGAATGAATTAAGAGCAATTAATTTAAGCAATTAAGCATAAAACAGAGTGGCTGAATTGTAGCCAAGTTAGTGGAATGCCAACACAACAGAGTATATGAAGATTGAGGCTTTGAATAGATAACTAGGTATTTAATTGAGTGGAAAATTTAGTAGTACAGGTAGAGGTCAGGGTATGGTTGTGTGAGAAAGGAATAATCATGTGTTTAAGTGTGTACTAAAACAGTTGGTTAGAAGAGCCTGTGAAAAATCCTGAAGGAGAGAACTGTTATAAAATTGGAGATAAGGACCAGGGCTCAGAGAGGCTATGACCATCAAGGTGGGATAGATTTAGAGATGATCAATAATAACAAAAACAGTTATTGAAGACATAAATATATGTGGAGCTTCCCCCAAATAAAGTTTCCTTGGGCAAAATGGGCTGAGGATGGAGGCATCAAGATAAGGATATCAAAAGGTTAAGAAGAAAAAATCCTCCAGAAGGAGACTGGAAATTAATGGCCAGACGTGACGTCAAGAAACCAAGAAAATAGTGGTTGTATTGCTTAAATGGTTTCAAGTGCAAGTAACAGAGAACCTGGCTCACCTGGCTTAGAACAATAAAGTAATTTATTGGATTGCATAACTAGAATTCCAGAGGTGGAGTGGCCTCCCAGGAGCAGGTGATCTAGGCGCTCAATATCATCGTCTTTGCGCCCCTTGGCCTTGAATCCACTTTTGGAGCTGCCCTACCTCTGTTACTCCTTTCACGACACAATGACTAATGGCAGAAACCAGGACTCAGGACTCTGTGCTCCCTCGCCCTTTCCAGACAAAGAGGCTATTTGAACAGGAAAGCTCCCCTGGAAGAATGAAAAGAAACTTAGCTCACAGTCTCAGACACAGTGCTCCTTGAGTGTGCTTTTCATGGGTTTGGTTAACTGATGATTCTTGAAGCAGTCATTCGTTTGGGAGCAGACACAGGCTTTTATCTTCTGGAGCTGAGGGCGGATTTACCTTTCCCTGAGTTGATGGCCTCAGTGGGGGGGAGGTGAATACCTGAATAAATTTTAATTTATTTAACTTAAATTTATTTATTTAATAATTTTGTTTTACTTTTTGTAAAAGAAAATGGAAGATGAAAGGGCCGCCAAGAGAGCTCAGCAGACTAAGCACCTGCTTAGGCTAATGCAGGGAACGCGGTTTGATCCCTGGTTCAGTACGCAGCACTGGCCCCACTCCCAGGCACACTGAGCCAGTGACTGAGTCTGGATATTGTGGCGCCCACCTGTAATCCTAGTGCTGGCGAGGCTGAAAACTGGTGGATCACTGTGCATCTGAGCTGGTCAGTGAGACCCTGTACCAAATACATTAAAGAAAGAAAATGGAAGATGGAAGAATGCATAGCCATGAAGAAAGGACCACCACTGATGACTGATAGGTGAGCCCACGAGGGAGACAGTTTGACACTAATGTTAATAAGTTCTGATAACCCACTGCCATCGGACCAGCCAAGGGAGACAGTTTGAGACATCAGTGATGGTGAAGTCATGGACATTCTCAAATGTGAGGAAGAAGTCAAGGTGAAAATTACAGAAACAGAACAAAATAAAATGAAATAAAAATTAGCTCAGTCACTAATGGAAGCTGACCCCAGACATGCACTCCTTTGGACTGATCATGCACAGACAGACCTTTTGCACCCCTCCACTCCTGACTGTGGGTGCCAATATAAATTCTTATGTATTTGTAGGTCTTGCACTAAGTCTATTTCTCTAGTAAGCACTGGCTGATACAGACTTTGGTATCAAAAGAAACAGAGTTGTGAAGGTGAAATTCCTTAATGGCTTTAGGTTTGCTGGAGCTGGCTCTTTAATTTGATGAGACTCAAAGATGCCATGGTCTTTCCCAATTCTTTGAGTCTGATAAACATTTTTATTTATAAAACTTCAACCGCTTAGACCATTGAAGATAATTCAGTGGCTTATTAGGTACAATAGATAATGTGAAAGGGAAAGAAATTGCTCAAAGGAAAGGAACAACTGGGATGAGGAAAAGGAGAAAAGAGAAAAGGTCATATTCCGCTTAGTTCTGTGGGCAATACCGATAGCACCTGGTGTGAGCCGTTCAGAGTAATACACAGCGTACCCCGCTGAAGTGTTCTAATGCAGGGCAGTTAACTATCCTAAGAAGGAATTTAGTGACTCCGTCTATGAAAGCTTTAAATATTTCTGGCTGAGTGGGAAATGCACTGATGCTGGCTGGTTGCTCTCAGCATCTCTGGACAAACTAGTGAAGGAAAACAAGGAGCTCAGAGCATCCATAGGAGATCAAGTCTCCCGACTGGAAGGACAAATTAATAAAGGAAAATACAGAACTCAAAGACTCAAATTCCCCCGCTCCAGGCACACATAAAAATTTTAGAAGTTTCTTAATGTGTCCTGAAACAGAATGTACATTATTTTAGCTGTGGGATGGGGCTGCAATTGCAGAAACTCAAATACAGGCCCTCATAATTCAGTTAGCTAAAATACAGAGTGAGTTAAATGCTCAGTCTTGAAGGGCATTTGAAATAAAGTGAAAGCACTGTTATAAAAGAATGAGACCCCATAAACTAGAATAGAGATGTTTGGGAAGGTCGTGATGAAGCTGGAGATGTTGAACTCCTAGACTACAAAAAGATTATTTTTCCAGGGGCAATTTTCTCTGCCCCTACCCACTGTGGTGTTGGCCACTAGTATTCCTTAGGAACCAAGTCTGTGTTCACCAAGTTTGATAATACTGACACTCAGGGCCAACAAGATAGCTCAGGGGACTCAGAACCTGCTTAAGAAAGCCCTGGGACCAGGGTTGATCCCTGGCACCACACATCTGCTCCACTCCCAGGTGCACTAAACTGGCCATGGAGATAGGGTGTGGTGGTACATGCCTGTAATCCCAGCATTGAGGAGGCTGAAACAGGAGGATTACTATGAGCCCAAGCTGCATAGTGAGACCCTTTACCAAATACATAAAAAAAAATGTAAACCAAAAAATAACTGACACACTTCATGACGCATCCTCAGGACCCACTTTTGCCTCTAGGTCTATAACCAGGCTCCACTCACAGAAGCCTCCCAAGAGTGTGGTACAGAGTCCATGAGGAGGTCTGCTGTTATCCCAAAGAACTTCTTGAGTTTGCTTACTCTTACAAGCAAAGGCCAGATAGCATACGTTGGAATGGATTTTATAGATGTGGGATAATCGTGGTCAAAATAGACACTGGGTTGAATTCATTGGTATGAGTCCATTAAGGGCAGAGATTCCGAATTTAAAGCTGTACCTCATGGAGTAAAGAAAGGTGTTAACAGTTTATTTGACTGGTTGGCAAAAGAATAGATCAAAAGATGGCCCACTGTAAATGAGCTAGAGATGTCTGCTATTCCTTGGCTCCCTGTTGATGAGGGGAAATGAGATGCTAGAGTGAATTTGTCATGTCAAACTGAATTGGCACACTGCTATGATCAAAAGTGCACCTTCACTGACACCTTGAGAAACAGAGTCCAGAGGGGGAGCATTGACTAAATAGCATCCCTGAAGAGCCCTGTCATTGCTCTTATTTGTACCCCAGACCGGATAGTGGGAACTGCAGTACACAGCTGGGAAGCTTAAAGGTGATGGGATTGATTGGGTGAGAGTGGTGGAGGGGTCAAGTGTGGGGGTCAGGTGGCGGCACCTAATTGCTAGTGGCAGAGTGGATGAACTTACTCTTACCCTCTTGCATAAGCAGAGCAAGGACCACAATGGTCTGACCCCTGACCCCTGTCATCCTATGTTGTTAGCTGATTAGCCATGGTGTCCCCCAAACTGAAATAGATGGCAAGCCTACAAGATTTTTTTCTATATTTATGTAATTGAAACAATTTAATAACAAATGAACAGAAATTAACTTCAATTTGTAGTAATGAAATTCTGACCCCCGAGGCAGTTCTCAGATTTGAACCAGGTTAAAGACTTAGAACCCCTTGAAGGAAGGTGAGCCTGGGTCCCCTGAAGGAAGGCTCCTGGTGCACCAAAATATATGTGGTCAGCCTTTGTCCTGTCTTTCCCCTAAGGGACCCAAGACCATTTGCCCAAGTGAGTGTACCTTGGGGGAAAGGAAAGGATGAGACATTTTGGGACTACTGGATACTGGTTCTGATCCAATGCTGATTCCAGGGTTTTGATCAAAAACATCATTGTGACCCTCCAATAAGAGCTGGGGCCTATGCAAGGCAGGTGATCAAAGGAGGTGTAGCAAATGTCTGATTCACAGGGGATCCAATAGGTCCTCAGATCTGTCCTGTCATCACTGCCTTTGTTCCAGAATTCACAAGTGGGGTACATCCACTTAGAACTTGGCAGTTTCTCACTTTTATTCCTTATTCTGTAAGGTCAGGGTTACTGTGATTGGAAAGGCCAAATGGAAGCCATTGGCCTTGCTCCTGCCTCATAAATGAGTAAACCAAAACCAACATTACATCCATGGAAGGATTGCAAATGTTTAGTGCCACCATCAAGGACTTCAATGACAGAGGCAGAGGTGATAGACCTCACAACATCTCCATTTAATTCTCCCATTTGTCCTGTTGAGAAGACAGATAGATCTTGGAGAATGAATGCAGATTACTATAAACTGAATTAGCTGGTGACTCTGATTGCAGCTGCTGTTCCAGATGTGGTGTCTTTTGTTGAGCAGAGTGACACATCTCCTGGTACTTGATATGAAACCACTGATTTGGCAAATGCCTTCTTCTGCATACTGATCCAGAAAAGCTATCAGAAAGAATTTTCTTTCAGCTGGCCAGACCAGCTATATACCTTCCCTGCCTTTCTTCAAGGTTCTATTAACTCTCAATCCTTGATTCACTATTTCACAGAGATCTTGATTGTCTTCCTCTTGACTTGTTCTTTACATGATGATGTTATGCTGAACAGGCCAAGTGAGCAAGGGATAGAAACCACTCTTGATTTGTTAATAAAGTGTTTGAGAGCCAGAGGATGGGAAATAAATACAAATAAAATTGAAAGTCTTTCTACCTCAGTGAAATTTTTAGGAGTCCCATGGTGGGGTCATGTGGAGATATGTCTTCTCATGTCAAAGATAAGTCATCACATCTGGCTTCCTCTGCAACTGAAAAAGAGGCATGGCACCTAGTGTGTCTGTTTGGCTTTTGGAAGCAACACATTCCTAACTTAAGTGTTTTACTCTGGCTCATTTACTGAGTGATTCAGAAAGATGATAGTTTTAAGTGGGACCCGCAGCAGGAAAAGATTCTGCAATGGTCCGGGCTACTGTTGAGGCTACTCTCCCTCTGGGGCCATATGACTCAGTAGAACTGATGGTACTTGAGGAGTCAGTGGAAGGTAGACATATTGTTTGGAGTCTCTGGTAGGACCCCATAGGTGAACTGCAGTGGAGGTTTTTAGGATTTTGGAACAAGGCTCTGAAGTCATCTGCAGACATCTACTTTCCCTTGAAAAACAGATCTTGGCCTTTTATTGGGCCTTAGTGGAAACTAAATGCTTGACCATGGGATACTAGGCTACCACATGACGTGAGCTGCCTGCTGTGGGCTTGGTATTATCTGAGCCACTGAGTCATAAGTTTGGATATGCACAGCAGCAGTCCCTCATTCAATGCAAATAGTACATACATGATTGAGCCATATTAGGTCCAGAGGGTACAAGTTAGTTACATAAAGGAGTTGCCCAGATGTCCATGGATACTACTCCTGTTATGTTGCTTTCTGCTTCACCGAATGTGTCTACAGCCTTGTGGTATATATCATGTGATTAGCTGTCAGAGGGAGAGAAAGCTAGCACCTGGTTTGTGGGTGGTTCCACTCACTATGCAACAGGTAAACAGCTGAAACATTTAGCCCCTGTCTGGCACATTCCATAAGTCAGTGAAGAAAGGAAATCTTCACAGTGAGAACTCTGGAAAGTGCACCTTGTCACACCTTTTGCCTGGTAGAAGAAGTAGCCAGAAGTGTGAACATATACTGAGCCATAGGGTATAGTCAATAATCTGCTGGATGCTCAGGAACTTGGATGGAACATCACTGGAAAACTGGTGACAGAGACAGAAATATTTGAGGAAGAGGTATGTGGATGGACTTCTCCAGAGGCCAAAAATGTAAAACTATGTGTATCCCATATAAACACTCACCAAAAGTGACCTTAGCAGAGAGGGGCTTTAACTATTAAGTGGATAAGATGATCTGTTCTGTAGATAGTGATCAACCTCTTTCTTCAGCCACCCTTGTCACTGTCCGATGGACTCATGACCAGAGTAGCCATGGTGGCAGGCATGGAAGTTGTGCATAGGTTTAGCAACATGGACTTCTGCCACAGCCATGCTGATTCCCAATATGTCAGCAGCAGAGACCAACATCAAGCCTCTGATATGGCATCATTCATTAGGGTAAGTAGCAGATTGATTTTTTTGTTTTTTGCAACTGGTTATTGAACTCAGGCTCTTGCACTAGCCAGGGAAGTGCTGATTCTACTGAGTCATCTCCCCAGCCCCAGGTTGATTATTTTGGACTCCTTTCATCATGAAATGACTGCACTTTGTCCCTACTGTCATATATACTTATTTTGGGTATGGACTTGCTTTCCCTGCACATAATGCTTTTGCCAAAACTATCATCATGGACTCATGGAATGTCTTATGCAACATCATGGGAGGCCACATAGCACTGCCTCTGGCCAAGGAACACGTTTTACAGCCAAAGAAGTGAAGCGGTGAGCTCATGCTCATGGAATTCACTGGTCTTACCATGATCCTCGCCATCCAGAAGCAGCTGGATTGATAGAAGGGTGGAATGGTCTGTTAAAGACAGTTACAGCCTCAATTAAGTGGCAATATTTTGTCGCGCTAAGACAACGTTCTTCAAAAGGCTGTGTATGCTTTGAACCCACGTCATCTTGATAGTCTGTGTTTCCCATAGCCAGAGTTCATGAGTTTAAGAATCAAGGAGGGGAAGTGGAAGTGATGCCACTTGCTGGTAAGACCAGTGAAGTCCATGAGCACGAGCCTACTGCTTCACTTCATTGGCTGTAAAACACCTGGCCAGAGGCAGAGCTATATGACCTCTCATCATGTTGGATAAGACATTCTATTAGCCCATAATTCTTTTTGGCAAAAGAATTATGTGCAGGGAAGGCAAGTCCATATCCAAAATAAGTGTGTATGATAGTGAAGACAAAGTGCAGTCATTTCATGATGGAAGGAGTCCTGCTACGTACCCTAATGAATGATGTCATATCAGCAATTCACTAGCACAGATTACGTGTCCTGTTCTTGTGGCCTTATGTTCTACTGGCTCAGAAGCCAGTTCCAGAGGGGAGAAGAACAAAAGTGATGTCATTTGACTAGAAGCTAAGACACCACACTGTCCGTTTTGGTCTCATTATGCCTGAGGAAACAAGCTAAAAAGGGATTCACAGTGTTGGCAAGAGTCATCCATCCACACTCTCAGGGGGGAATTGAACTATTACTCCACAGCAGAAGAAAAATGTGTGTAACGTGAAGGACATGCCCTAGAGTGCCTCCTAGCGTTATCATGCCCTGCTATTAAAGTCATCCTCCATCCAGGAAAGATGACACATGGTCCAGAACCTTAAGGAATGAAGGTTTGAGTTACCCCATGAGAGAGAGAACCAAGACCTGCTGAAGTGTTTGCTGAAGGCCAAGAGAATACAGAATGGGTAATGGAAGAAGGTAATTCTAAATGGCAACTATAACCCTGGGATCAAGCTATAGAAACAGGCATTGTAACTGTAATACTTCTCTCTTAATATACATACAATGTAATATTCTGTTGAGAGACTTAGTATTGGTTCTTAAGTACTGTTAAATGTGTATTGCAATGTTCACATTATAAAAGGTTAGGAGTGAGCACCATCCAAAGAAAACCTGCCTTTTATTCTCAGGAGGGAATTAGTGCATTGCCATGTGAATGCTGGATGGTTGTACCATGCTAGTGTAATACAAACTTGTCTTGGAGTCTGTGGCTTAAAGAAATGTATCTGGCTTTCAAACTGACAAGAGGTAGGTTGTAGCAGTTAACTGGCTGTGTCAACGTGAGCGAGAAATTCCCAACTAAACTGGCTCAGCATAGTTCTGGGTACAGAAGGTCCACCCTCAGAGGATTGTGTCCTGAAAGGTATAAAGTGGACAGGAAGAAAGAAGGCTTGTTCTGTCTTTTCCAATGAGCTCCAGTGTCAGCCTTCACCATGGATGTTGTGCTTTAGCTTCCTGCATAGACTCTTCAGACCCTAGTGTACAACCTTTGACCTTTGGATTTGCACTAATATGGGGCACTCCACTGAACTCCAAGCCTTCTGTCTTGGTTACTCTTCCCTCATTGCTGGGACAAATACCCAACACTCAAAAATAAGAAGGAAGAGGACAGGCCAGATAGCTCAGGGGACTAACACACCTGCTTAGGCAGGCACAGGGACCAGGATCTGATCCCTAGCATGCCGCCCTGCCCCCAGGGCATGCTGAGACAAAGTGAGACTGGGCATGGGAGCACAGGCCTTTAGTCCTGGTGCTTGGGGGGCTGAAAACAGGAGGATCACTATGAGTCAGATCTGTGTAGTAAGATCTTGTAGATCTTGTACTAAAGACATTTAAAAAAATTGAAGGAAGGAAAGTTTGATTTAGCTCACAGTTACTGGAGGTTTCAGTCCATACTCAGCTGGCTCCAAGGCAGAGCAGCACATGGCAGAAAGCAGCCTTTCATGGTGGTAGAAAAGAGCAAGAGAGCAAAGGGAGGAGTAGCAGCAATAATGGCTACAGAGAGCAAGTCTATCTCCCTTATGCTGCATTCAGGCTATTCACCCCAGAATGAGGGTAATACTCACACCCATAATCCCAGCAGCACTCATACTCACAATCCCAGCAGCACTCACACCCACAATCCCAATGGATCATAAGCCAATCACAAACTCCTGAAGTCTGCCACATGACTGCATGAGGCTTTGCGGGGGACAAATAGACACAAATCATGACACCTTCTTTGGGTCTTTCACCCCTAGTTCACAAAGGTCCTTCAACCTTTTGTACTTTTTCACACCTGACTCTGTGGGCATCCATTGTAAGCAGTCTTGTACATTCTTAAATATTTATATATCTTGCATTAAGTCTGTTTCTCTAATAAGCACTGACAGATACAATGTTGGCTCCACATTTTCTATTTAACAAAGACTTAAATCTAAAAAAACAATAAAACTGTGGCACCAAAATAATGCTATGGATATGGGGGAAAGAAACTCCCAACCTGTTAAATATCTGGTATGAGTTCATGTTCTCTAAAATAAATTTTAGAAACGATAGATGTTAAAAGCAGAATACATTTATTGGGAGAAAGAAAGCCTCTGTCCATGATAGGCAAGAAGTGGGACAAAGCCGTGGTTCCAATAAGATTACAAGTAGAACTGCTCAAGCAAAATAGATTAAATCAGGATCACACAGGGAAGCCAGTCAGGCACAAATATAGAAGAGGGCCTTTTCCTGTAGGGGGTTGGATTAGCGGCTCTGCCTTGCTTTCTCAAGGTTATTAATACCTATTTAGAATATCAGTCCCTGATGTTTCTCCTTAGGAAGTTTGTGGGTGCGTTTGCTTTCTCTTCTCTCTTAAAGGCTGGCCCACAGTGGAGGCGCTTATCTCTCCCACAGTCATAAGGCCTTTCTTTCTGCTCTTCTGCATTGCTTCCTTCCAGAGCCTCGCCCTATCTGACTACCTACAATATTGTTATCTAGTTTAAATATTATGTCATGTGTTCTGCCAAACTGTAGGCCAGTGGAGGTGTTCTGAGCATACTTCAGGGGCACCCAGATAAGCTACAATGCTCAGGAGATTGTGTGTGGGAGTGTGTGTTTGACTTTTCAATTTACAGTGAGTTTTTGTGGCACAGTGTATTATAGATTGAAGAATGACTGTAGAAGCACAGGCAAACCTATTTAATTAGTAGTTAATTTTGGTTTGTGATTAACATCACTGATGATGCAGAAATTTCTTTTCTTTCCTTTTTTTTTTAAATGTATTTAGAGGGCTGGACAAATAGCTCAGCAGATTAAAGTGACAGCAAGCAGGCACAGGGGCCAGGGCTTCAATCCCTGGGCCTGCTGTGCTGACCCCGCCCCTGGGGCATGCAGAGATGGCAATTGAGACTGGGTGTCGTGGTGCTCACCTGTAATCTCAGCTCTTGGGAGGTTGTAAACAAGAGGATCGCTATGAGTCCAATATAGGTAGTGAGACCCTGGACACCCTGTAGACCCTTCCCTAAAATACAAAAAATAAAATAAATAATAATAATGTATTTGGTACAGGGACTCACCAAGCAGCTCAGACTCATAGTGATGCTCCTGTTTTCAGTTTCCCCAGCACTGGGATTACAGGCGTGCACCACCATGGCCGGACTCAGTGGCTGGCACAGGGCACCTGGAGTTGGGCCAGCGCAGCACCCTGGGTCGCTGTACTTGCCTAAGCAGGCACTTAGCTGAGTTGTTTCACTGGCCCTATGTAGAAATTTTCTAACACTTATGCAGGCTCCTTCTTAACATTTAATGGATTCCTCTTTGTGGTAGGTGAGCTGAGAAGCACACTCTCCTCCTTGACAGCTTATCAGGTCAGAATCTTTAAAATTCATGTCATTTGGACATTTTATTGTAAAGAAAGAATTCCACCATAGGTATTTTTGTCAAGCTTCTAGGAGTTACTCAAATGCTTTACATGTAAAATACCATGTGATCCTCTTGAATATTCATGGCTAGAAGGCATTTGAATTTATGAAATGTTTAAATACCGTTTTAGCAATGAGGTTTATGGAAAAGTGACCTAAAGTTTCCACCCTCCAACATTTTATTGGCCAAACAGTTTACTCTAAGTATTTAGAAGCCGCCATCTGAAGTTATAATGTGATTTTATTTTGGAACACAATTGAAAAGTAAAGATTACACAGAAGCCTAACAAAATATTCTGTTTGCTTCAGGGGCACTGCCAGGACTTCCATCATGAGGGCAGACCTTTGTGCGTTATTCCACACCCTCAGGATTGGCAAAGTGCTACTCATTTGCTCGGGGACCTTAACAATCGGTAGCATTGACTTCTCCCTCCCAGAGGGGCCTCCCACCTGGGAAAGACAGCTCAGTAACTGAATCCCAGCATATGCATTGTCATTCCTCCCGCCTGCCCTCCTGGTGCTACAGCAAATTAAAAGATCTCCCAGGCTCAGCCTGCCTTCCAGCTGCCAGCCCCTGGTAGACAAGAAGGAGCCAGCAGGAACCAGGTGGAGCAGTTTTGAGTTGCACTGAACACACAGTGCAAGGAGATTGGCCATAGCTTCCCAATGGAATATTTATGCCAGCCCCATTTCTCATCTTGCTCTTTGGCACCCATGGAGTGCTGAGCTCCTGCTGATTTCAAGAGCTCTATATTGTGTTTGGGTTGGCTCCATGAACTCCTGTGCCAGATGAGAAATGGGCCGCGGGGTCCCATCACCAAGATGGCTTGCTGCCTTTTTTCTTAATGGTGACTGTCATGTTCTACTGTCAGGCTGTGGGGGAGGGGGAGTTTCCTTATGTCTATGCACCCCCCCCCCCGCTGTTCTCCACAAATTGGTATTGAACTCAGTCCTGGCTTGCAGAGTGAAACTTTAACTGCTTGTGTGAAGGGTCACACCACACTGGCTTGCATGCGGCTGCATTTTCGTCTTTACTCCGAGGTTTTATTTTTGTTTGCTAAGGTCAGGCACTTATCACAGGGCTCTGTCATCACATTTCACATTCTGATCCCTCACGGCAGGTGCTAATTTCCTTGCTCTCCAAGTGAATGAGTCGAGTAACCTCATAAAGATACAGAATGTCTTGGCAGGGAGAGGCCCAGAGTAGAGAATACCTGTCTATGGAAGAGTCTGAGCGTCAGTTAGCCAGCCTTGTAAACCAAGAAAGAATTTGGAAAATGACAGACACACATCCATTAACTTCTTTGAGACTATAAGGGGAGACCAACCTTGTGTTCCTGATTCTCAGTCCAAACTATGGTCTCCTAGTACTCCATCCCTGTGTAGATCTCATTAGTTGCACATCCAGTTTTGTATAATTCTCTAAGCCAAACAACCTCTTAATCTTTTATGACAGTAATGCTGGAGTTGAAGAAAATAACAGGTTCTGTTATACATTTATTGGGTATATGTAGAACTTAATAAAGCACGTGTCACAGGCTTTCAGTACATTCGTGAGCAAAAGAGGAACAAAGAGTCTGAATGATGGTACTGTAACTGGGCCAGGGGAGGTGACAGAAATCTGGCGTTGACCTATGTACACTACCCGCCCCCCATGAGAAGGTTGTAGGCACGAGGTGCTAGTTTGTGGTGTGACATGGCATGGGGAAAGATTATACTGCAAACAGACCCAGAATTTAATAGGACAGGCTGAACCCAATGACTTTGGTCTAGTGTGTTTTGGGGAGGAATATATGAAGACCTGCTCCCTTGGGCTTTAAGTGCCAAGTGTATATTTAGTAACTGGTATAAAAATGGGGCTAGGAGACAGCAGTTGTGACACAACATGGGGACCTCTTTGGCTGTTTGCAGCCTGTGTTAGGATTGCACAGTGCCTGAGTGCTGGATGTCCCAAGGGAAGCCTTGATGTTTGCCACATCTTTTGTACCTAACGTGGCTGCAGGTCCAACAGTTTAGAAAGGACCCTGACATTCCCGCCCAGTAGAACATTGGAAAGGTTGCAGAGCTTGCCTGGACCAAGTGAACCAAAGAAAAGGCATTTTCTGAGCTGCAGGTGCAAAGTCCCTCAGCTAGGACAGCTCCTTGATGTTGGAAGAATCAGACTGGATCTGTGTTGATGAGTGAGTTTTCATCTGGGTCAAAATTTCCAGAGACATCATAGACAGAATGAATTCTGACAGTACAAGTTATCAGAAAATGAAATGGGCTGTCCTTCTCTTTTCTTTTTTCTTCCCTTCCCTTTCTTCTTCTTCATTTTCATCTTTCCTTTTTCTTTCATTCCCACTGTCTCCCTCTTCCTTCTGTCCCTCTCTCTTCCGCTTCTTCATCCCTTTCTCTAGCTTGTTTGCTTGCTCTTGGGGTTTGAACCCAAGATCTTCACAATGAACTACATTCTCAGCTCGTTTTTATTTTTTTACTTTGAGACAGCCTCTTTCTAAGTTGCCCTGGCTGGGCATATGGTCCGCTTGCCTTGGCGTCATAGAGTGCTAGGATCACAGGCATGCACCACCATACCTGCTTTGGGCTACTTCATAAGAAAACCTGTTTTCTTGATAATTTAGTTTTCAAACTAACAGAGTAAGTGTTTCTTACTAGTATGTCAGGAGTGGTCACAGTGATAAGTACCATCTACTAAGGGCATACTGCATAAGAAGCTGTTTTATGTGCAAGATTTTGTTCCATTTCCACAGTAGCCCTCAGTTGATATTATTACTTTAATTTTGGCCCAAGGTAACATGATGGATAAACAGCAGAGATGGAGTTTAAAACTAAATATTGAGGTGACGTTACAGGTCTTCAATGCTGCATTCAACCTTAACTAAACACATTACTTTGTATTTAAGGAAATCTGATGTCTCTTCAGAAACTGAAATTCAGTTAATGGGTAACCATCTTTTGTTCGTTATATCAGTGCTTTGTTCTTGGCAGTTCAACATTCTAGTACTGAAAAATAATCCACATTTGTTCATCCTATATAATGATTGTTCCTTACTGTGGAATTTCTTTCCTTACTAAAACAAAGGGTTGATGTATTTCTTTGCATAATTGATGGCATTAAATATTTTGATTGTGGCTTTACAATTTTCCTACACTATGTGCTAGGGAAAAATAATGTCCTGCTTCCTTCAAGGTTTATAACTGACTTGATAGAAATTTGAGCCTTTCACCATTCAAATAATGCTTGGAGGATCTACAGGAGTTTTGTTTTCCCAGGAAGGCAAGATTTTGAAAACAAAAAAATTGGAGAAATGTTCCCATTGTTTTGAAATATCAACTCTTATTTCTTGGGGTGCAGGCGATGGACATGTTTTATATGAACTTGATGGAACCACTGCAAAGGAAGGGCCAGGGGTTCAGAGCTCAGGCTGAGAGCTGTGAGTCCTGAAAAGGGAGGACTATAATAGTATCCAGAGAACAGTATGTCCAAGGCTGCACTGGCTGTTGCTCTGGGGCGTGAGGTCACCCTGGCAGATGGGTCACTTGCACCACAGGCACTCATGCTGGCCTTGGAGACCGCCATGAGCTTGCTGACAGATTAGGATAACAGCACCCTTCCTTTTGCACAACCTGTTTCTCTGATCTTTACTAAGTGCCCTCTTTTTCCTCCTGCTGTTTTGTCTCCACTGCTGACCCCGGGCCTGACCCTGTCTGGGGAAATGGGTTGGTGAGGGCCTCAGCTGGGACTGGCTGATCGGTGACACAGACACCAGGCTGCAGAGTGCTGCCACATCTCCCAGCCTTACTTCCAACAGAGAGTACTCGGCTCCAGGCTTGCACTATGACAAGGACTTCGGATCATAATCTGAAATGTATTAGGGTGAAATGACCTGGCATTGTTATTTGATACTTTTAAAAGCCTGTGTGTCTTCCAGAAAATACAAAACTGGCACTCTCTAGTGATATGTCCTAGCTCTTCCTCTGTGCTCAGCCGACCAAATTGCTTTGTTAGTTTTTCTTCCTCCATGACCTTCTGTATGCACACAAAGCCTCCATTTCTTTCTTGCTGTCCTCACCCCCATACATAGTGCATGTGCATGTATGTATGTATGTATATGTGTGTGTGTGTGTGTGTGTGCGCACGCACGTGTGCATACTAATTCACTTGGGAGATCCCAGTCCTGCAGACATGTACAGTACACTTTCACACACATTTACATACCAGAATGAATCCCTTTCTTCCTCCACCACTTTCATTTCTTTATCAGTAGGCTACAAATCTTTTGAAGATTTTTTACGTTCCTGGAACTCTCCCTAGAATCCAAAAGAAGTCTGAGCAGTGTTTAGTGAACCACACTACATTTGAATCCAAGTAACTCAAATCACTTTCTCTATGGTTTTCTATTCCTATTTTACTGTTCATTTATTAGAACCCAATAAATACACTGCTCTGCTCTAGCAGAGAGGAAGCAAGTGGATGGAAAGCAATGAACAAAGTGGTAAGAAATCTCTGCTCTACAGGAACCTTATGTGACAGTTACCAGAAGAAGCTAATATTAGGATTTATTGAGGATTTTTGCATCTACGTTCATGAGGAGATTGACCTGTAGTTCTCTTTTTTAGTTGTGTCTTTCTCTGGTTTTGGTATGAGTATAATACTTGCCTCCAGGAATGATTTTGGGAGGACTGCTTTTTTCAGTATCATTGAAGGGTTTGAGAAGTGTGGATATATCTTCTGTCAGCTGTGAATCCATCAGGATCTGGACTCTTCTTTGTCAGTAGGTTTTTTTTTTATTACATTTTGTATTTCATTGGATGATCTGTAAAAGGCTCAAGTCAACAACTTCTGACATTGCCAGTCCTACGGATAACCCACTACTATTGTGGACTAACGGACTACATTGGAATATTTTGCTGAATTCACTCACCTACAATATTTAAATGACGATGGAATATCTATCTCTGACAAAATTAAACAATAAAAGGATATAAATGAAGGACCATTTTGTATCTCTATATTCAAAATAGTTAGGTTAGATATATAGCTACTTCCTCTTAACTAAATGAATAGAAAGATTTGTTCTAATTGTGTTTGTGGACAGGATATCATGTTGGCATCTTATACTATGAATAACCACTAAGAAGACAACAATATACAATGTATTAATTTTTGAAACTGACCTACTAATCAGTTTTGAAACTGTCTCATTGCTATTTGCTTCTCAATAAAACTAAAAATATAAATAAAAGTAAAATAAAAAAGAAGCTAATGTTGTTGCTTCTGTTCATCTGAGAGAACTAAGTTTTCTTTTTGTAAAAAGGCAATATGAACAATTTAAATATCAGAGGTCTTGCACTTAACTTCATTCTGATGGTCAAAGGCAGTTTTGCTAGCTAGATGGATTCTGGCAATGTGAAGAATAGAAACATGCAACCATACTGTACGCTAATTTATGCAAGAGGAAAAGCTAACGTGAGACTATCTTTGAAGGTTTAAGGTGAATTTGCATTTCCTGGGTCATGACACCTGAGCGAATGAGCCAAGAAGTAGAGCAGGCCCTGGCTCATTGTCCGGACCTGGGTGCAATAAATCGTGCGTTTTGAGTCTGAGTAAATTCTAAACTGCACAGATGTAAGAGTTGCTCTTCCTTGGCTTTCAAGAAGATGTATCAGGTTGTTAAAAATCATGTATGTATTGAAAAATTTTAGAAAGGAATTAATATGTAAGATGCACGTGTTTTGAGATTCTGTATTTTTAACCATGTCTTTCTGAGTTTGGGTATGTTAGCATTCTCATATTGCTCAGGCCGACGGATGTGAGAGTTTGCAGGGCTTGAAGACAGAAGAGCATTCAAAGGGGACTTCTTTGGGAGGAAAAGAGGGTCACTGTACAGCGTCATGGTGGGCAGAGACATAGCAGGACTGTCTGACACTAGCAACTTTTAAGAACTTTTCAAGTGGCTTCGTTGTAGACTTGTGCATTCTGATAGTGGTCTTGCTGTATGAAACAATGAAAATTACTTAAATTTAAGACATGTGACAGAAAGATGCCCTGAGAACAAGTTCTGGTGCTGCTGCTTTCTATGTGTGACCTTGGCCATGCTCTGGTCTTCAATTTTTTTCACTTAGAAAAGGTGGAAAATAATGGATACATAAATGTGTTATTTTAAATACTAAAAGAAACACTAAATACGAAATAGCATAAAATGTGATTATGATAAATAAAATGTGTCATGCAATATGCACTCAATAGAACCTGCTAGACATTACTAATGTCTATTAAACCCAAAGGTAAATTGTATATTTTATACATCAGAGTGGATTAAACTGTAAAATAATTTGAAGTTTCATAGTTAATTTAATTACAAAGCATGTACAGGAATAGGGTTGTTCTGCCCCTAGTAATAGTAATGCGTTTCTGTCCTCCAAAGGTTCTTTCATTGTAAAAGTTATCATCCCAGCCTGGGAGATAGCTTGGCAGTCTGAATGCCTTCTTGGCAAGCACAAGGACCCACGTTCGACCTCCAGTACCACATGCCTTGCAGGTTGTGAAACCGGACGTGCTGGTGCACACCCCTAATCCCAGTACTGGGGAGGCTAAGACAGGAGGATCACTATTAGTATGAACTGTGTGGTAAGACCCTGCAACAAATAATAAATTATTTTTAAAAAATCATCAACCCAGTGAAACTAGTTGAAGCAAAGAAACTGAAGTTCCCCACCAGATTCAGACCACTGTGTTTCAGGTTCTGGTGGACTGGACCGTACCATCCCAGGCCAATATTTATTTGTTAACTTTATTGTTGTCCTTTTGGACAAAGGGCATTTTCTGTTTCCTCCTGGTTACTCTGTGGTGCAGGCTCCATGCCTGCTTTCCCGGCTGGTTTTCCTGCCTGACTCGTCCTGCTTCTGGTCCAGGTTGGCTCCTATCCCCTGCACTGCCTCCTAGCTTCAGGGATGGTGTTAGACAGGTGCTTCTCCACGATCCTTTGTCAAAACTTGGCGGCCAGTTCCTGAGAAAGATCTTCTGGTTCTCTAGGTTTACGTTGCTTTCAGTCCATCTCACTCACTGGACACTTAGATTTTCCAGCCTGGAATTTCTAGACACTGGCTCTGCCTGCTGAGTCAGAATTAGACTCCTTGAGGGCGGGACTGTGTCGGCTTCCCTCGGTGACCCTAACGCCTGTGACAGCACAGTCACTCATTTGCTTGCACATTAAATTCAAAGTCTTTGGATTGGATAGAGCCAGTGGAAAATTTTCATTGTTTATTATAGTTAATTCCAGGCATTTAATTACTATGATTTCATTACTATAATGAATCATAAATGTCTATAGGTACTACTTTTTTAGATTCCATTATTCCTAAAGTCACCTTTATTCCTGGATTTTCTCTAGGATTTTCTTCTGTTTGCACCATCATTATTAAATATGATTTCTGACTACAATTTAAACTCCTTCATCCAGTTTTTCACTGTTAAATTTACACTCATTTGTTTGATTCCACAGGTTTTTCTAAGATTGAAACCACCATATCTTGGAACCTGGTTAGTCAGTGAGAAAGTATCAGTGAACAAAACCGAGAATCCCTACCTGCATCTTGTTTTCTTTCCACCTGAGAAACTTCCTTTACCTTCTTTGGACTGCATTACGATTTGTGTCTGGGAGTCACCTAATGTCTCTTGAGGTCATGAGATGTGGGCTTTTATGTTGCCAGCAGAGTCTAGGGTTTATGACTGATTTATGATATAATACTGGGACTAAGGATGTTCCGCATACAATACAAGGGCTAGAAAAAGTGCTCTCAGTGTCTCTCTGTCTCTGTCTCTCTCTGTTTCATCTCTGCCTGTCTCTGTCTCCCATCTTTTGTTGCTTTTTCTGCCTTCTACCCCCATGAACTGTTGCCCTGTGCCACACCACCCTTTCTTGAAGCCAGCGGATTAAGGATTAAAGCCTTTACAAACTTCACTCTTTAACTTTGAGTGCCAGTGTTTTGTCCCAGCAACTAGAAAAAAGAGTTCTAAAAGCCAATCTGCAGGCATCACTTCTCTCATCTTTTTGGTCTTTATCTACCTGTTGAAAGGTACTTTTTATTGGATATGCACTTCTGCTTGTATTTCTCTCTCTCTCTCTCTCTCTCTCTCTCTCTCTCTCTCTCTCTCTCACACACACACACACACACACACACACACACACACACACACACACACGTCTATGAACATCTTTTACTGTCTTTCAATCTTTTTTATTCGTGCTGCTGACTTTTGAGAATCTATGCTTGGGTTTGTGCTCTGTGTGTACCAGACATGTGTGCACACATGTCTAGCATGTCCTACTGGGCCTTCAGTGGTGTATGTCATCAGATTTGCTAAATATTCAGCCATATTGCTTAATATTTTTAAATACAACCCTCTTATTCTGGTAGCTCATTGTACAAAGATTAGATTTCTTGAGATTGTTCCATAGGACACAAAAGTTCTGTGACTTTATTATCAATTTTTGCTCATTTTATTCTTAACTTGTTTAAGAATTTACTAGTCTTTAATAGTACTTTGTAAAAGTTTTACAGAAAAGATATAATGAAATGTCTATTTTCATAATTTTTAGCATAAGAAGTTTTACTTTATATCTTAATGGTCTCTCCTTATTTTATTTTTTGTTTAATTTTTAACAATTTAAACCATTTATTTTAACATCATTGCCAACTGATTCCATTATCTTTGTTTATATTTATGAATGTCGTCTTATAGCATTATTGTCTCTGGCTAAAAATTACATTTTTTGGCTTCTTCATATAGTTAAACTTAAAAGATTTTACATTATTTGGTGTTTCTTTTCTTCCTTTAAAAATGTGTTGTATGGGTCAGGGAGACAGCTAAGTAACATAAATCCCTGCCTGGCAAGTGCGAGGTCCTGAGTTCAATCTCTGGTACCAAAAATAAAAAAAGAAAGAAGTTTGTCCCTCTGTTTCTCTGTCTCTGTCTCTGTCTCTGTCTCTGTCTCTGTCTCTGTCTCTGTATGTCTCTGTCTCTCTCTCTGTATGTCTCTCTCTCTCCTTCTCCTCCATTTTCTCCTCCTTCTCCTCATCCCTCCCCCCCTTTCTTCTCTTTCATCTGTCTTTCTTCCTTACAGTTCATTTTTTAAACTTTGTTAGGATTATATGAATTAGGCTTTCCTTGAAGACACAGACCAATTTAACCATATGTGGAAGCAGGAATTCCTATGAGTCTTAGGCTGAGTGCCAAACACAAGGCTTTATCTGACTTCTTGAAATCATTCACCTTGCAGCTCCCAGATGGCTCATTGCCCTCCTTCACAGAATATTATCCTATGTGGGGACTGTTTAATATTTATCAGAATTTCCAGCAGATTTCTGCCCTGATTCCTGGAACTTTCTTTTAGAGCAGTTCCCCACCATACATTTGTCCATATGACAGATTCTAGTTGTGTCGTCCTGTCCAAGTTCCAGTCTTTGTCTCTTCAGATCAAGAAGATGTCTCAAGATGTGTGCCTTGCTTAAACCAAGGTCCAGATCACCCTCTAGTGGAAATATCAACTGAAATTGACATGACTAGGGTTGGGGATGGTCCCAAAACCACCTTCAGAGTCAGTGATTCACTAGAAGGAATCACAGAACTCCAAAAAGCTGAATTAAATTTACTAAAAACAAAAGGCTAAAGGCCAGGAGAACTCAGGAGTTAAGTTCTCCTTATCTCTCCCAGTACAGTTATATAGACAGCACTTTTCTCTCCCAGCAACAAAGAGTAGCAATGTATACAAAGTGTCAGGCTCTGGGGATGCCCATGCAGCTAATTCCCAAAATTACCATTCACTGTGGTTTCTCGTAAGTGACAGTTCTGCTTCCTGCTTATGTCTCAGAATCTATAAAACAGTGACGCCTTGGGTGTCTAATACCTTCCAAGCTGGAACTTTCCAGCAAAGTTAAAGAAAAATCTGCTTTGTGTTTGTAACTTTGCTCAGCAGTCAAATTGAATAATCTGACCTGTAAAGCATGTCTTTGGCCAAGAGTGAGTCATGCTGGACACAGACACTAAGGTATGGTGCTTTACTCTAAGGGATGCTCTTTCCAGACAGCAGATAGAGCCTGTGGTAGCACGTTAAGACAGTGTGGTCATGTGTTTTGGTGCTTTATTTGCAAAAAATATTATAACCATGTTCCAAAGAATGTTAGTGATTCCAGCAGTAAAGCTAAGAGGAAAACTGTGAGAATCAGGACGAAGTTAAAGAAATACAACATTATAAAATCAGTAGAAGTCCTGGAAAATGAATTTATAAGTGTAATTTTGGGGCCTCAGAACGAGTCATTTGGTGTTCTGTCAATTATTATGATAAAAATATGTTCAGTTCTCAAATGTTTGTTTCAAACACAAATTAGAAACAAATTGAGTTCAACAACTTAGAGTGGAATGCCAGGAATCCTTCTCCAGACCTCCAAAGAGACCTGAGGCAACTCAAGGGCATGCCTTCCTGAAGAGACCTGGAGAGGTCTTTGCTCCATCTGCAAGGGCTACAGCCAGTGCCCAAAGAGTTCAACGTGGTCAGTCTTCCCTGCTGATGCACCAGATGCTATAACAAGCAGAAACACTGAAAGGACATCCAGGACTGGGAGGCAGATTTGTTTATGTGGACAGGCACTGACGGGGATCACACTCCAAATAGCAGGCTCTGGTAGTTCAAGGTTTCTGTGAAATGAAAAAGCAGGAATTATGGAAACACAGTGGCTTGTCTTTGGGGGACTGGTTCTTACAATATGTATCATAAGGACCAGCTACACATCACAGTGACCAGCCATTTCTAAGAAGTATCAGGAACTATAACTGAACTATTACCTGGGCAACTCACAAACTAAAGTATACTAGATATGGGAAGGGTTATCTTCTACTGCAGTTTCACTGTTACAGTGTTCTGAGAATTATATGCAAAAAATATCAGTAAGGATCGATTTCTGGTCTTCTTTTATTTTCCCAAGAGTGTGTGTCCTTTCTTCTGTTAGCAGTTAGCACAAAGAACTGATCCTTCAGTGTCTCCTAAAGTTGAATTGAACCTTCTATGTAGCCACCCTTTTGATACTTCAGTATTTGAATCTGAGAGGCACTGACTGAAGTTTCACATATTTTTAGCCCATGATTTATTTAGTACTGGCAAATTCCACATGCATGGAACTTGGATCAGGGCCGACCAAATGGCTCAGCAGATTAAAGCACCTGCAAACAGGCTCAGGGGCTGGGGTTTGATCCCCAGGCCTGCTGTGCTGGCCCCGCCCCTGTGGCACACTGAGATGGCAATTGAGACTCTGCATAGTGGCCTGTGCCTGTAATCCCAGCTCTTGGCAGGCTGTAAACAGGTGGATCACTATGAGTCTGATCTAGTAGTGAGACCCTGAACACACTTAGACCCTTCCCTAAATACAGGAAAAACAGTAATTTGGTTCAATTAGTTCTAGTAATTTTGGAGCATCGGGATGGACTTCTCAAAGTTTTCTACAAAAACCATTAAGTCAAAAGTGAATTACAGTTTATCTTTCTAAACATTGCCCTTTTATGTATGTATTTTTGACTTGTGCCGGTTTAGATTGGCAGTAAAATATAATGTTGAAGAACATAAATAGGTATCTTTGTCTTGGCTCTGAAACACTGAAATTCAACATCTTATCATTGAATATGATGTAAACTGCAGATTTTCAAGGATAGTTTTGTGCAGGTAATGAAGAATACTTTTCATCCTATGTTGCTTAAGAGTTTATGTAGTGAATGTATAATGAAATAGTCAAGAAATTTTTGTATTCATGAAAATAATATTCTTTTATATATTGAATTGCATTGACTTCCAAATATTAGATAAGCTTCAGATTCCAAGAATAGAAAACATTTTGTTGTGGGACACTTTTGTTTTTATTACAAGGTTGAATTTAATAGCTAGTTATATATACCATTAACCTCTTTTTCTGTTTTGGAGACAAAATACTAAACCGTCATAATTTCTTTCTTTCTTTTTTTCCTTCCTTCTTTCTTTCTTTCTTTCTTTCTTTCTTTCTTTCTTTCTTTCTTTCTTTCTTTCTTTCTTTCTTTCTATAATTTTGTTGAAGAACAAATAGCAATGAGACAGTTTCAAATCAAATTAGTAGGACAGATTCAATAATTAATACAATGCATACTGTTTTCTTAATGGTTATTCGTTGTACAAGTTGCAGACATTATATTCTATTTACAAAAATTATTAGAGCAAATCCCTCTATTCATTCAATTAAGAGAATGTAGCTGTATACCTTTTTTTTTCAAAACTGATTTATAGGACAGTTTCAATAATTAATACTTTTTACATTGTTATCTTCCTAGTGGTTATCCATAGTACAAGAAGCAGACAGGATATCTTGTCCAAACAAGATATCCTTCCTTTGTATCCCCTTTTTTTGTTTAGTCCTGTCAGGGATGGGTATTCTATTGGCAATCAATTATTATAGGTGCTTGAATTCAAATCTTGTGCAAATCTTTCTTCTCATAGAAAGTAGCTGCATATTTATCCTCACTACTCTGCATATATAAATGCAGAATGGTCTTTCCTTTGTATCCCCTTTTTTTGTTTAGTCCTGTCAGGGATGGGTATTCTGTTGGCAATCAATTATTATAGGTGCTTGAATTCAAGGAAACACTCCAACACAGTCCAGCAGTCCACAATAGTAGTGGGTTATCCACAAAAGTTGTTGTCTAGAGCTTTTTACTCCTCAGCATATTAATATAGCTTTACTTTATATACCTCATTTTTATACTTTTCTGCTGGATGGATAAGACTAAGATAAAGCAAGACCTTTTTAATAAGAAATGTGACTTTTGCATCTGATAAGGTCAGGCAAGTCCCCTCAGGGTTTATCCTGTAACCCTGTACTGCACTTTGTAGAACCCTTGTCAGTGTCAGCCACATGGATGAGTCATGGCCATTGCTTGACCAATTTGTTATCTGTGAAAGCCTGAGAGAATGTTTTCTCTCCATGTTACTCTCCTTAGGCACACTCTACATCATTGATCACATTCCTCTGTGGCTCCATAGTCTCCTCGATCAGAAAATTTGGGGCACAACTGAGTCACATGATATTACAGTACAGGTTCTCTTATGTCCTCAGTCTTTGACCTTGAAAGGCTAGGGCCAAAATGTTGGCTGACATTGCAGCCCTTCCATTTCTCCAATTTTTGATTTGCAAACTTAGGTTGCTAACCATCCAAAAAAGAAGCTGATTATTACCCTGAAACATATGCAGTTCTGTTTACCATAACTATCTGTCTAAATATCAAACATCTTAGGCATAACATGGAACAGATATTTTCCATCAAGTATTGATGAATTGAACTTTAAGTCCTTACAGAATATGGGGGAAAAATTAAAAACATAGTAATATATTCATATTATTACCCAGAAATTTAGAAATCTAACCATGTATAGCCTAGTAGCAGGACAGTCCTGTAAGATTTTTTTCTTGTGTCTTTTTTTTTTTTTCAAACCCTCATAATTTAAAAGAAGAGAGGCTCATTTGGACTCACAGCTGTAATGGATTTAGTCTATGTTTGGGCTCTCCGAGGTAGAAATGGTACAGTGGAAGTGACTGGTAGAGAAGAGCTGCTTATGTTATGGCCAGAAGGAAAGGACAAGAATATTCCTGCCAGGCCACACCCAGTGCCTGGCCTCTTCTGATCAGGCAGGCCCCTCTGTCTCCTAGTGCCCCATTGGCTGTGAATTCATCAGTGAATTTACCTACACAGAAGACTGTAATGGTGCTACGATTTCTTAACCTAACTTCCGCCTCTGAATATATGAGGTTTTTGAGGAGCATTATAGATCTGAACTGTACCATTTTGCCCCTCAACCCACACAAGTCTTATGTTTATTTTTTATATAAAATATATTTATTTCATCACTAGTGTTAAGGTCTTAATCACTTAGCTTTGTTAAATAACTCAAGCATAAAGTTGTTTTGTTGTTGTTGTCATTACTTAAGGCAAAACATTATCTGTTATCCTCTGTAAAAATTTAAAAGTTAAATTTTTAAACATTCACTTAGTATTACTGGGTAGTTTTATTTTAAATGGGACAAATAAAAGAATACAAGAGAATGGAACCAATACAAGACTGAAAACCAACAGGGCCAACAAACATTAACTCTTAAAGCTTTATATGCAGTTTCCAGGATAGATGGTAGCAAGAGGGGCTTTGGTGGCTCTAACCCTATGCCTTCGCTGGTGGTAACCCACATGGTGTCCCTTTTATTTTATTTTTTAATTCATTTTAATGAGGAGAAAAAAAGATAAAATAGCAATGAAACAGTTTCAAAACTGGTTAGTAGGACAGTTACAGTAATTAATACATCACATATTGTTGTCTTCATAGTAGTTATTTAGAGGCAAAATGCAGGCATTTTATCTTGTTTAAACACTATTAGTACAAACCTTTCTTCTCATTGATTTTTTTACATTTTTAATAATTTTACTGAGAAAAAGTAGCAAACAGGTTATTAGTGCAACAATTACTCATTGCATATTGCTGTGTTTGTAGCAGCTATTCAGAGCACAAGATGCAGACATGATATCCTGTCTAAACACTATTAGTTCCAAACCTTCTTCTCATTGAACTAAGAGAAAGTAGTGTCTGCTTTAGATTGTCTCCATTTGATCTCTATTAGCAGCCAATCCACTTTCCTCATGTATACGTCTTCCTGCAGTCTCTGCTGTACTGCTGGCTTTCTCCTCGCAGCTTCATGCAGTGACCTCACAGAGAAACACTGCTTGAACTTGCAGGCCTTTTTAAAACTTAAGAGAAAATTTCCATGACCATATACCACTTGCATTTTGTGTGTAAACCAGTGCCATGTGGATGACAACAAGAACTGTCCCTAATTAGAGCGGTAACCAGGTCCCCTTGGGCCATGCTGAAGTAATCTGTGAATAGTTGTTCCTACTTGGACATAGGGAAATGAATCCTAGAGAATCAACTTGTTTTAGGTGACTCCTTTTCAGCAAGAGCCAGGTGTTTTATTTTAAAATGAAAATATTATAATTTTGCATGCTCAAACCTGTAATGTTTGGGGAATTGCTATTCCTGGGATGTATTTAAGCTATATTTTATATTGTCTTTAACTTTTTTTAAAGCTTTATCATCCAAACTCTGTTTCTCTCAGATTTTATGCACCCTACCCTGTTTGAGCAAGCTTTGTTTTGCTCTTGATTATCACTATAAATTTTTTTTATCACTATCAATTGTATTAAAAGCAACCAAGAGCTCCCATTTCACAGCCTGAATTTTGGGTTGCCTTACATTTTTTCTTTTCTATCGGATCCACTGCCCTTAATTTTAGTCTCGCACAAAGTTTTAGAACTTGGGAAAAACTAAGATGTACTTTTTCTGGGGCTTAATACACATGACCTCTAGTTCAGCTTTTAATAGAGTCCGTGTTCAGTTCAGGAGGGGAGCGATGAGCCTGGGAAAAGAATACCATACTGCTCCAGATCATGACCTTTTAGCCTGCTGGTTCTTTCCAGGTCCCAGATTCTAGCCCCACACTTACCTACGCACTTGTCAGAGGATTAATTCACAGATGAATATAATGCCTCATGGCCCAGTTACCTGATAAGTCCCACATTTGCATGAGACTTTTAGAGAGCGTCATAGATCTGAACCACACCACATATATTTTGTTCTTTCTTTCTACGTAATACTGACTTCAAGTTTTTTTTTTTTTTTTAAAGTTATCTTTGTCAGGTTTTGATCTTTATTTTATTTTAGTTTTTTTGTTTGTTTGTTTGTTTTTTGTTTTGTACAGGGTCTCACTATGCAGCCCACATTCACAGTGATCCTCCTGCTTTCTGCCTCCTTAGTGCTGGGATTACAGGTGCGCCCGGACTCCATCGCCGGCTCAGCGCACCCGAAGGCAGGGCAGCGCGGCAAGGGGAAGCAGGGATCGAACCCTAGCTGCTGCGCTTACCTAAGCAAGTGCTTAGTCTGCTGAGCTATACCGCCGGCCCTTTTGTCAGGTTTTGTGTCAGAATAAGTCTGATCTACTGCAACAGGGTGAAGAGGACTCCCACTTATATTCTCCTCATTGAATTTGGAAGCCAGGCATGGTGACACACACTTGTGATATGAGCACTTGAGAGGAAGATCTACATAAGTTCCAGGCCAGTCTGGGAGATACACTGACTTCAAGTGAAGTACATAGCCAGGCCCTGTCTAACAAGTAAAAGCTGGATAAAACTGCTACTATTTTTCCTCAAAAGTTTATTAGATCACTAATGGAACATGTGACTCTAGAGTTTTATACTTTAAGTGTCACCCCAGATTTTCTGTGTTTTGTTTTTATGTTAGTATTTGAAATTATGTCGTTCAAGAAATTCACTGGCTTTCTATGTTATTGAAATCACTGAAATAATAATGTTGGGGCTGGGGAGATGGCTCAGTGGAATAAGTGCTTCTCTGACAAGCGCAAGGGCCTGAGTTCAATTCCCAGTTCCACCAAAAATAAATAAATAAATAAAAAATAAAGCTAAGCAGAGCATTTAAAAAATGAAATAATGATATTTATAATATTTTCATATTATTGTGACCTTTTCATTGTCATTAGTATCCTCAGAGATCATCTTCTGGATTTATAAATGTTTTGTATTGTGGATAGAATTCAAATGATTTATAGTCTTCATTGTTTTCTCCATCTTTTGTTTTTCTTTCTCTAGTATCATAATGTGGGAATTTAGAGCACAGACTTTAAGCCATTCTTCTTCTAATACACATTTCTCATTACCCACTACTTTATTTTCATAATACAAATTTTGATTTGATGGGCTTTGTCATTTTTCTTAACTTTACATTTACTCATGGATTTTTCTTTCATCCAGAGATTTTTTAGTACTGTGGTTTTTAAGTTGAAAATATTGAGGGCATATTTTATATATGTAATTGCCTTTTGTTTCTAAATTAATTTAGTGAGGTCAGATATCACATTTTGTGAAATTTCAGTGTTAAATCCATCAACATTAGAGACTAGTTTATAGTCCCTTTGTAGGTGTTCCATGTGCACTTGAAAATAATAGCACAAGGGACTGGGGAGGTGGCTTAGTGGAATAAGCGCTTCCTTGGCAAGTGCAAGGGCCTGAGTTCAATCCCCGGTTCCACCAAAAAAAAAAAAAAAAAAAAAGAAAAGAAAAGCACAGAACACTTTGAAGTGAAATTATATTTTCTAAAGGTTCTTCTACTTGGTGTTCAGTATTATATTAAAATTTTAGTAATGGATAAGTTAGGAGTATATTATAGAACTCCTAGTGCTAAATAGAAGAACCTTAGAGAATATGATTTTACCTCAATCTTTTGTGCTGCTATTGCCATTTATTTTGCCATTATGCTATATGAATGATCTCACAATGTAAAGTAATTATGTTTCTGTCAGTTGTCTCCATTTTTATGAATTAGGAGAGAAATAAAAGAGAATATTTTGATACTAACATACCTGTTTATAATTATTTTTCTGGATTCAATCTGTAGATCTGAGTTTTCAGTTGACATTTTTCTCTTCAGGTGAAATATTTCCATAGTATCTGTTTTTGTTTACCATTGGTGAGAAATTTTTTAAAAAACTTGTTTAGGTGTTTCCTTCCTGTCATGAAAGCATGTGTAACTTTGTAGGGCCATAGAGCAATTGCTTTTTCTACTTTTGTTGTCAGAAAAAGTCATGCTTTCCAGAATTCCAGGATTTGCTTTAGAGTTTCAGTTCTATGGCACATGGTCTGGAACAAGCCCTCGTCAGTCTCCTGCACTTCAGTGGCTATCAAATCTAGTACACCTCCAACTCCTAGCCTTGGGTTAATTTTCATCCACTTCGGTCATCAAGGAGAGCTAAATTTCTTTTAATGTACTTGCTACAGAGTCTACAGGGTCTCACTACACAGATTGAACTTGTAGTGATTCTCCTGCTTTTAGCCTCCCAAGCACTGGGATTACAGCCATGTAATCCACCACCATGCCCATTCTCATTCACCATCTCAGGGCACCCTGGGGGTCCGGGCAGCACTGCAAGCCAAGGATTGAACCCCCGCTATTGCACTTTGCCTAAGCAGACACTTTAGTCCACTGAGCTATCTGGTCAGCCCTTGAGAGCTAGAAACTTCTATTCCAGGTTTGTTTGTTTTTTTGTTTTGTTTTGTTTTGTAGAACCAGGGATTAAACTCAGGCCCTTGTGCTTGCCAGAGAAGCGCTTATTCCACTGAGCCATCTCCCCGGCCCCTCTACTCCAGGTTCTAATTCACAGTTTATTTTTTGGCTGGTGATTTTTCCCTCAGTTGGAGCAGGGGATGCCAAGTTATGGGAGTTACACATTTTTCAGCAACTGTCTGTGCTTATAATAGAGGCAATCACTTTAAGAGAGCACTGTCAAAGGATCTACAAACTGAGGTACAGAGTTTGAGGATAAATACTAAGGGGACTTGACTGACCTTGTCAGATACAAAAGTTACATTTCTTGTTACATAGGTTTTGCTTTATTTTGGTCTTAACCATCCAGCAGAAAAGTATAAAAATGAAGTATAAAAAGTAAAGTCATATTAATAGGCTCAGCTGTAAAAGGCTCAAGTCAACAACTTCTGACATTCCTAGTCCTGTGGATAACCCACTACTATTATGGACTACTGGACTATATTGGATTATTTTGCTGAATTCATGCACCTACATATTTAAATGGCAATGGAATATTCATCTCTGACAAAACTAAAGAAAAAAGGGGGATGCAAATGGAGGATCATTTTGTATCTGTATATACAAAATACTCAAGGTAGATATCCAGCTACTTTCTCTTAATTCAATGACAAGAAAGATTTGTACTAATAGTGTTTGGGCAAGATACCATGTCTACATCTTTTACTATGAATAACCACTAAGAAGACAACAATATGCAATGTATTAATTATTAAAACTGTCCTACTAATCAGTTTTGAAACTGTCTCATTGCTATTTATTTCTCAGTAAAATTGAAAAAAGATAACACAAAAATCATTGTTTCAGAAATGGATGAGGTGTGAAGCACAATTATAAAGAGGCTAACATAAAGAAAAAAGAGAGAGCAGTGTCAGGAAATTGCTGGTTAGCTCAGTTGTTTAAACCACCTGCTTGGGCAAATTCAGTCAAGCACAGGGGACTGCAGTTCTATTCCCAGCTCTACAAGCTGCACCAGATCTTCCCTTAAGGCAGCCTGAGCTAGCCAAAAAAAAAAAAGAAAGAAAGAAAGAAAGAAAGAAAGAAAGAAAGAAAGAAAGAAAGAAAGAAAGAAAGAAAGAAAAAGGAAAAAGGGAAGAAATATTTCCTCTCTAGTTATTGTTAAGCTGGCCCAAGAGCTCAGAGAATTAAAGCTCCTGTAAGGAGGTGCAGGGGCCTGGGGTTTGATACCTGGGATCTGCTGTGCTGGCACCAACCCCAGGGGCATGCTGAGATAGCAATTGAAATTGGGCGTGGTGGTGCGTACCAGTAATCCCAGCTCTTGGGAGGCTGTAATTACTGAAGCCCCGAACACCCTGTAATCCCTTCCCTAAAATACAAAACAAAAAACCTCAGGGCATAGTGTGGCTTATGGTTCAGGGAATCCCATTCATGGTATAGAAAACTGTAGGCTTGCAAAGAGAGCCAACAATGATGTCAAACTCACACTGGAAGCTTTTCATATTTATTCAACACCTTTTGCATCATTTTGTTGATGTTATGACCAACATATTCACACTGACAAAGAAATGTTGACTACTCATTTCAATTCTTCTTTTGATATTTACCATGTGCTCAGTAGAATAATGTACATAACTTACTAAGAAGCAAGTGCAGACGTTTCAGTTTCACTCCACTGCCCTTTTCTCTATCAGGTCTATGGAAATGCAGGACCTGGCAAGCCCTCATGCTCTGGTTGGAGGTAGTGACACACCTGGTGGCTCCAAACTGGATAAACAGAGTCTCAGCAGCACATCAGTCACTACAAACGGGACAGGAGGTAAGTGTGTCACCCTCAGACACAGAGCCCCAGCTCAGTGTTGTAAGCTGACGTCTTAGGGGTCGGGTAACAAATAAGCATCTTTCTATCAATCCTACAATTAGCATTATGTACAAGAAACATATTGTTAGTGTAGTTTTATTTTTTTATTATTATTTTCTTGAAATACGTTTTCCTCCTCCATCGCAGGTAGCACTCAGGGATAATCGTTAGTCCCAAGCAACAGTTTAAGGGCCTGCAGAGAGCCTTTATTTTCACTCTTCTACAACTTTTCAGATTTACTTTGGATTTTGCAAAAAGATCCCATTGTTTCATAAAGAAGATTAATTTTAAAATGTTTGAAATATAGAAATAGTCATATCTGCTGTGTTTTCTTTTCAAAGAGAATAATACATTAATGCCTAATATTTATTTTAAAAAGCATTGCATTTTTCCACGTATTTTATTTCGTTACACTATAATTGCACCATAACATTCGGCAGCCTTGGCAGCTATTAGCTCAGATATTTAGCTCTATTATTTGTACGGAATCCATTCAACTTGTCATAACACATTTCTGTAGGCTATGTCTATACAGGGTCTGTATATATATATATATATATATATATATATATATATATATATATTTACACATACACATACACAATACACAATACACAAGTTGCACTTTAAATTATTCACAATCATTTTGAGATTTTATAGATTTACTCCTTTCAATTAAATACATTATTTCAATTTATGAACTCTTCACCTGAATCAGTATTAACATTCACCACATCATATTTTCTTTTAAATTTTAACTAAATATCTATGAAATCTACACACCTCTTCCCATCTAATATAGATAACTGTGCAATCTAAAATTTTCTTTGTCAAGTTGTGTGCATTACAACTTATTTGTATATAATGTTTTACAGTAAACTCTTCATAAATTAACATTTTCCATTTTATACTGTTCATTTGTCTTGAAACATGCACCTATAATTTTAGCTAATAAATGATAGGATTTCAAATATATAAGAATATTTAGTAATGACTCCTGCTATAGGAACACTTACATTTAAACTTTAAATTGGGTGCAGATAGTAAGATTAAGACACCCGAGTACTCTGGACTCAGAGCTTGGGTTGGCAAATGATGACATGTATATATTTAGCTGACTCAAAAGAGATGATAAAGCAAAAGGTAGAAGCCATATAGGGCAGTTGTAATTTTGCGAAAAGGTCAGAAGCTACACAGACTTTGAAGATGACTCATGTCCATAGAGCAGGCATTTAGACAATGAACTCTTATACAATTCCTATTCTCAGGGGACAACATGACTGTTTTAAATACAGCAGACTGGTTGCTGAGTTGCAACACGCCCTCCTCCACAACAAGTATGACAGATAATGGTACACTGCATGTGTTTGGGTGTGCGGATTTGTCCTTCTGGTTTGCTGTCTGCTGCTATTTCTGTTTGGACCTCTTTTCTGTGTTCGGTATGGGAAAGAAGAAGGCATGAATATGTCTTTTACTTGTTTATGATTAGCACTTGGCTGCAGTTTTCTTATCAATTGATATTCTAATTTTGGTTTCTTTAGATCAATGCAATTCTTAATTTATAAAATTATTTCACAAACACAGGCTTGTATGTTAGTTTTTTTAACTACTTATCACTTGGTAGTATGCTTAATTTGACCCAATAGCAATCATGCCAATCAGAGCAGTAGAAGCAATGTAAATGAACAGCATATGCCAATTTAGTTACCTAATAACCCATAGACCTTCATAATTAAACTTAAAATGTTGACATATTAAAGATATTTGCTTTTGTACAGACTTTTATAACTATTCCGAAGCACCTAAAGTAACATTGATAGTCTAGTCTGTTGTCCACCACCTTAAAAATTCTCAGTAATGAAAACTATGCATTTACAATTATAAATGAATATTAATACTCAAATGTTTTATTTTATAAATATTCATTATGCTTATAAAGAAATGCACAAAAATTTTCTGCTACTTCAAATGTCAATGTGCTGTCAAAGTTTGAAAATTAATCCAAAAACCATTATACAACTACAGATAACTGTAGTTGTTTTTAATATTAAAACCACTAGTTTTAATATTAAGAAGAAAAACTCATACTTATTAGGAAAGTGCTTGTCAAGCAAAAAGGTAGAAAAAGCACATTTTGGCTAGAACACATTCTCTCAGGTTAAATTAGAATATGAGACTAGTTGAATAAAGAGTGATCCATCATGCTCGGCATTTATATTGCTTAGATTTATTTAAAATAATTGTCATTTTCTTACATTAAATGCAATTTTCATGCTTGAAAATACATTGCTAGACTTCAGTTATTCTTAGTTCTAATGCGGGGCTGTGTTTTTTGGTAAAGAGCCAGATAGCAGCTGTGTTTGACACTGCAGTCCATGCAGTCGTTAAATGCTGAGCAGTGACTCGGTAATGCAACAGCAGCCGTGCAGGGCGCATAGATAAACAAGCTCTGCTATTTTCCAATAAAATGTTACTTTTGGACCTTGAAATTAAAATTTCATTTAATTCCTCTACTTTACAAAATATTCTAATTTTGCCCATGTTTCAGTTAAAATGCCTAAAAAGCATTCACACCACAAGAGCTGTCCGTTCTAATGCAGTGATAATGTGATCCAGGCAGTGGTACAATAGTAAATATATACAAGTACTATTTAGTAATTTGCATCTCACATAAAACATAAGTGTTAAATCTTCTTTTGAAGATTAACATCATGCCTCAGGTGGTCACGTGGCAGGCCAAGGACCGTGGCATCATACTCACTGGCTGTGTTACCCTGAGTATGTTAGTTAACTTCTCTGGGCCTCAGTTCCTTTCTGTAAAAGGAAAATTATAATTCCTGCAAGACTACTTGTCATTAGATAATGTATATAAATTTATTGGCTATAGATACCAGTGTGTTGTTCTTGCTTATATCAATATTTCCATAATAGTTTAGCAACCATATTTGAGGAAAATCAGATAATGCGCTATGTTAAAAGACTTCGATATCTGGCCAAGTAACAAATTCCTTTGCATTTACATATGTGTACCCTGGACCAAAGTCAAACTCCTAGTAGCAAAATGCTAGTCATACTTTGATTATTAGCGATTCAGTCCTGGTGGCAGACTGACATGAAAGCTTTAAGGCATTTTAATGACTTTTATGGCAAATATTATATCACAAACTCAACATTTGTTGTATAATCTTTCCTTTTAGAGAATGAAACATTTTATTTTCAGTTCTGTGTTTTACTGTTGGAATTGGACCACTGTGAAAAATTATTGCAATAAAGCTAAAAGGCAACCATCAATAATTGTAAATGGCTCTTCAAGATCTGTTAACCTTAAGAATAATTTTAATTACATATTCTGTTAATATCAGCAATATCACTTTATGATCCTGTCTTATTTCGCTGGCATTGCTCTAGCATGTTACATCATTTCTAAAGTAATTTAATGTATTTTATCACATTAATTCTTTTTTTTTTTTGTACTGGGGTTTGAACTCAGGACCTCACTCTTGCCAGGCAGGTGCTTATGCCACTGAACTATATCACCAGCCTTTATCATCTTAATTCAAACTATATATTTACTCTTTGGAGCTATATACTGGAATCAAGATTTTCCTTTCAAACTTTCATCATTTATAAATCTACTAAGATAAGCACAGTTTGTACCTTATGCAATGAGTCAGTGGACTCTTGTAACTGTTCACCATGAATTGCTACCCACAGCAGCAGTACTTAAATACTACTCATTGGTGCTCAGATTAACTTGATTTTTCAACAATATAATTTTAAATTTATGAAACTGGCACATTAAAAAAATATGCCCCTTGATGTTTCAACCATTTACAGAGAACACAAACATTATTAGCTCACGGATCACATATATGCAGGATATGAGTTTCAGATTTATTTCAAGCTCTGCAATGGATTTACATGCATATATATGAAATATGTTGTAAATAAAAATGCATGCCCATTATACAAAATTCTCCTTCTGAGTAAGGCAATTCTGGATTCTAGTTTGCTAAATGTATCTATCTTCCCAGTGAGCTATCCTTTGTGTATGAAACCATTCAGATCTGTGGGGCATGGCTAGGATAGGTTCTAAAAGGGTCTTCACTTACTCATTTATTAAAATCCGTCATTTGCTGTGACATGCCAGGCCCTGTGCTAAGAAATGGGAGTCGAGGAATCTAAAGAGCAGCCTTCTGGCCATGCAGAAACTTAAAAGTCCAATCGAGGAAAGCAACACATGCTAGGGTGCATTGCAGGCAGACACGTGGCAGATGGAGGCGTATGTGAGTCTGCATAGAGCAAGAAGAGAATGTGGAGAAAACATTTGTAGGGCCCTAAAAATCAGACATTGTATCAGCTACATTGTGTTGTATTTTTTTTTAAACTGGAATTCAATATATAAAATACTCTTTCAGAATTTGAATACCCAGGTAATTGACTGAAGTGTGATGAGTTTATTAGCGAATAGTACTTTACAGTAGGACAGCCCACGAATGCGGCTCTTCTCTCTTAGATTTTTCCTTTCAGAATGAAAATCATAAATTGTTTTGTCAAGCTATTTCAGAAAACTGAATCTTTTGTGTGTAGTTAGCAATGAAAGACACTCATAGATATTCATGAGTTTTTTTCTCACAAACATAAAAAGAAGCTCTAGTTATTGTTAAACCAAGTGGGCATTGTTTAAAGATTCAATGCAGTGGTATGAATTATAAGCTTCATGATCTAGAGTTTTCTGAAATTATTTGTAGACGCTAATATTAATACACCTACATCTATCTTTACATATATCTTTAAACAGACACCACTGTAAACATATATTTCTGAAATGAAACTATAAGCTATGAGAGTAACCTTTCCAGGATACAGCTTGATATTACAAGAAGTGCCTGTGGACTTTGAGTTATGATAATAAAGCGAAGACTGAGAAGACAGCTCAGTGGCATAGCACCTGCCTGGCAAGTGCAAGGTCCCGAGTTCAATTCATGACACCAAAAAAACAAGATATTAAAACTGTCTCCCTTTAAAGTTCTAAATATAGGGCAAGTGCAATAGCTCAGTGGACCAAATACCTGATTAGGCAAGCTCAGGGACCGGAGTTCAATCTGCAACATCACGTGCCATGTTGGCCTCACCCATTAGTGTGTGTTGAACCAGTGACTGAGTCTGGGCATAGTGGCCGAGGCCTGTAATCCCAGCACTGGGGAGGATGAAAACAGGAGGATTACTACTAGTCTGAGCTGTGTAGTGAAACACTGCACCAAATAAACAAGCAAGAGATGAAACACACACACACACACACCACAAACACAGCATGGTATGATCTTTAGATACTGTCCTGTAAATAGGTTTAAAAAAGAAAATAATCTGTTTGAACTCTATATCAAGTTAAGAAAAACAAAATATAGGTTAAAAATATAATTAAACATTGCAATGCATATACATGGAAGGAAGAATTTTATGTTTTAGGAAAGTAGATAAAAGCCTAGATTCGTTTTATTCATGAACATCTTCTCAATAATGCTATTCAGATGTTTAGTAAAAAAGTGCTCTATTACTAAAAGAGCTAATAATGTATTTCTTAAATCACAAAAATAAAACAAGAGACAAGAAAATAAAATACATTTCAAACATATTTGGAACTTCAGCAAAAAATACTTCCAATTTTCAACTTTATCTGCTATTACGATATAGTGCATGTGTCATAATAGCAGCCTGTTTATTAATAATCAAGATAGCACTTCTTTGTGTCTAATATATTATTAATAACTAATAACATAAGGACTCTTGATTTCACTTCTAATTTTTCTAACATTTAGACCAAATTTTAGTTATTTATATATTAATATATTACTTATTTATTTTGTGATACTAGAATGGTAGTGAGCTGCATCCCCAGTCCTTTTTCTTTTTTGTTTTGTGACAGCAGGATCCTGAATAACCTGCCCAAGCTGGGCTCACACTGTGACCCTCCTGCCTCAGTCTCCCAGAGCGCTAGGCTCGCATGTGTGTGCCATCACATACCCAACAAAATTACGTGCTATGACCTAGTATTACTTTTCTTTAAAAAGTAAACCTAAAATAACTTTATAACTTTGGACTTCAAGAGAAGTCGGTTACACTCTCTGAATGTGAAAATGTATTTACTGTATGCTACAAGTCAGCTTTTTCTCCGTCTCTTTCTGTTTTACCCTTACCTACACAGGAAAACTAATACCATGTTAATGTTCACCATTTTCTCCCAAATGGTAGTATCAGTTATTGATCACCTATTGCTATAAAATCCATGCATGTCAGTACAATGGCAAATGTGGACAGCTGTGGATCTTATTACCTACTTTTGAGAAATTCCTCTGCTCAATAAAAATGAATCAAATATTTTTCTTGGACTAAATGAACACCATTAATTCTTAAGGAAAGAGTTACCAGTATGATGACTAAGGTAAAAAAAGAAAAACTCATTCATTCTTCTTTTGATCACCTGAAGTGATTATAATCAAAAGTACTACTATAATTTTAAAAATCTCACAGTTGAAATTCAAACAGCACAAGTATCTCATGTCTGGCTTCTATGACTATTTTGAGATCTCAGTGCACTTTCTGTCCTCACCCCATTCAAAAGTGAAATCTGTTATTTCTAGTAGCATGAAAAAATGTATTTCACAGTATCTTCTTAGATATAAATTTATTGGAACAGGAATTTAATTGCAGTTAGAATTTAAAGAAACTCTCCCTTGCCTATGTGTTTTGTCATAAATATCAGAAGTAAAGTGTGGACAGAGCACCATGAAGAGTAGTAGCCTTTGTTCTGTTCTAGAACATTCCCTGAGATTTCCTTATACAGATGGGAGGAATTCTTGGTGATTTGGTGCTGCCTAAAGGCAATACAGCCAAAAGTCTGGATTCCACAATGTGCCATCTGGTTTCAAATCCTAGCTCTTTCCAGGAGTATGAATATGACCAACCTACATTTTAATTTTTATTGCTGTTGTACACGTTTGTAGCACATCATTACATTCATGATGGGGGGCTGGTGAACAGAGGCAACATATCTTCCTTCTTTTCTTCAGCTCCCTTTTTTCCCCTCCTTGGTCCACCTTTCAGCCTGCTTCCCTTTTGCAAAAGATCCATCGCCCTCTTTTCTATTATTTCTCTTTTATTTTGCTCTTTTCATATAAGAAAAACTGTCAATATAAGCTTGTGTGTGGCATTTATTTTACTTAACATTTTGTTCTCACTTTTATTCTGTTCAACACAGAGCTCAAAACATTAGCAGGGACAAGCAGAAAGAGAAAGGGATGGTGAGGGGAAAGGAAGAAGGTGGATTATTATCATTTGCAGCTGATAGAGTCCCCTACACAGAAGTCAAAAAATTATTTCACCAAAAGAGTCTTAAATTAATAAACAAATAAGCAATATTGCAGGATAAACAATGAACACACACAAACCCATAGCATTCCTGTACACTCATGGTAGCTTCACTGAGACACTCAAAAATCTATGTCTAGGAAGTTATTCAGTTATCATAAGAAATTAAACAGTTGGGACAGTTATGTATCTTTTCTGAGCTTTAGTTCCCTCTGCTGAAAAGTGAAGACGATAATGTACTCTGCTCACTGTTGTAGAAGTGAATGAATTAATACCTCTAAAGCTCAGGCAGAGAGCCAGGAAGGTATTCATCACCTTACACTGGAGTCCTGTTTGTATTCACTTTTAAGCTTGATGCTACTTCTGTATGTTATTTCAAGAGGAAGAAGTGGAACATATTCCTTAGTGTGCTATTCTAGTATCTTGGAGTGTCCATTTTTTAATAAAGTATCCCTAATGGTTTTATGGGGAAGATAACCCCATTCTTTCATTCTCTGAGCCTTTACAAGAATCACTGTCAAGAGTATAAACCATTTACATACTCAAAGACAGCCTAGTACAGAGGAAAGATAACAAATGTTAAAATTAAAGATCAGAATACAGATCCTGACTCTCTACTTCGCTGCATTAGAACTTATGCAGATTCCTCAGCCCACCCAAACCAGTTTCCTTCTGCACAAAATAGTGTTTTATACCCATCATGGTTGTTTTCAGGATTAACTAATAGTGTATGGTTTAGCATGTAGTCAGTTTCAATGAAGGACTTTGTAGTACTAAATAACTTTCTCATGTAGGCATCATTGATCAAGTGTATCCATAATGTGAACAACTATGCAAATAACTACTGGAAACTAATAGCCACCAATTCATTCTTTTTCAAGACAGAAAATGTTAGATTTGCTTCTGGTTATTGTTATTAAAAGATAGAACAACCTTAAATTTCCCCTTTACTATGATAAATAATCCAGCATTTTAATTCCTCTTTTTAGCCTTCACAGTTCACCTCTGAATCTTATAGCAGATCATTTTATTATTGACTTGTAGATGCTAAATTAATCTACCACTCCCTGAGGGTCTGGTTAACTCTATTCTTGTGGATGGAGTACAGTCATCATGTAATACTTTTCTAACCAAGTAACATCACTGGTTTGATTGGTTAGTGGGTACTGCATGACTCCACTATTCTTTTTTAGCATATTCCTTCAACTTCTTTTTTTATAGTCTTCTGCTTGCTTCTAAATTTTTTAACTGCACCATTCCATTTATATTTAGCAAACACAAGAGGTGTTAAGTAGAAAATAATTGACTTTAGTCCCCCAGTGCTGTGATACATGAAGTAGAACTTTGCCAACAAAGGGAAAATATGGTGTGAACAAGAGGGTAGAGGCTTTATCACCGGGCTCACTCTGCATCTGATGGCCACGATGTCTGCCACCTTGCTTCATCGCCAAGTGAGGGGTTTGCCAAAACACACCATGTGGAAGTAGAAATAAAACATTGCAAGAGTTTTTTGGAAGACACACTTGCGCTATAGGAACGATCTCTTATTTTGTGTTTCTCTGTATTACATATTAAAAATTATGACATCACTAAAAAGCAAAGCTCAGGGCTTTAAGGCTCCTTGGCTTTTTTCATAGCAAAAAATTTATTGGGTGATTATCTTTCATCCATCGCATGAGTAGGTTCATGGTTTCTGATTGCATATTCTTCCACTATATTCTAATGCAATCATCTATTTACCAACATCTTCTTGGAAAACAAAATGTAAGCTAGTTAATCTCTTTGTTATGATTTGGATTCAATGTGCTGATTCTTCTTTTTCTGTGTCTTGACTGTAGTAGAGTGTGCTGACTATGTGAGTTAAAATACACATAGGGTACTGCTGTTTCACTTCTTAGGGTCGACTGCCATTAAAAAGCCAGACACAGAGAGCTAGCTCAGCCAGAAAATTCAAAAACAAATCCTCTATAAATGCATGCCCATTTAGAAGCTAAATTAACAAAACTTTCCGCACTGGCTTCTCAAGTTTTCTCTTGCATGCCCTGTAAGCCAACAAAATCACTAGTAGAACAGTCATTGATATAAATTTAGAAGTAAAACTCACATGTCCTTATTCTTCTACATAGTGTCTCTTCTTGCAGTCAAAACAGAGCCTTTGAACAGCAGTGAAACCACAACCACGACTGGAGATGGAGCGCTTGACACTTTTACTGGGTCAGGTAAAGCCTTTAGCTCATGTGTCATTACACCGATGTTGGGGACTTGCTCTTCTTCCTCCTTGTGAATAGCAGCACAAGCATCAAAGCTGCTGGAAATCTCATCTTCATAAAATCCTGAATGCATTTCCATCTTTTGGAGACCAACTAATTTTAAAATTATATATTTTTAAAATCATGTTGGGGATGCTTTGGGGTAATTTTTCAGTTGATGGTGAAACAGTCCCATGACTTTTGTCACTAAAGATAACAGAGCTGGCTTTCTTCCTTCTTCCTTTGCATAGTGTTTAACTAATTTAATAATTAGGTCAGAATAACCAACTTTGTTCCTTCAACCTGCCCATTTAAATGATATTTAAAAAATCATCTCCCGTCCATCATTCTAGATGTAAAATTATCCATTCGATTCCTTCTAAATAACCTTGTTTCCTCTCTGGGTTTAAATACACCTCCTGTGTGAGTAGCTGAGTGACAAGTTTTAAAGGTTAATGGGCTGCTGGGGTGCACATGCTGGTTGCATTAGAACCCAGCTTCTAAATTTTTTAACTGCACCATTCCATTTATATCTAGCAAACACAGGAGAGCAATAGTGTATCATCCAGCATCAGTCCTTTTTAAGCATAAATACCTGGGTGCAAAGAACATGAATTAAGTTGACTTCAAGATGTTTTATTAAGTTATGTTATTTTATCTGGCCTAGTATCCTCTGAGAAATTTGCTTTTTTCACCTGAGAAACAATGTGTATTATCAGAAAGATCAATATTAAACTTACAGATGCATTTATGGCAATTACACCTCAATTCTGTTATTCTGTTACAGATGATCCGGTTTTATTTGTTTGCAACACTTAGAAGCAGTTGTTACATATTCAAATAAATGTTAGTACTCCCATTAGAAATAAATAATAGTTCATAAACCTCATTTAATGACTTGTGGGCTTAGCCACATCCTTCTTAGCAGTTTGCATGCCACCTGGCACATACAAAAGTACCAGCTCACTTCGCTGTTCTGTAGTGCTCACGGGCCATAACTCTCATAGTGTTCTGTAACTTCAAGGTGCACGAAGGAACTTTCATGGAAATGAATGGAATGAGTGAGTAATTGCTGTCACATGTCAAGTATACACAGGCCTTTTAAAAGCTGACCAACAAAACTACATATTACCTTCAGAAAGAATTTCAGAACACTCTGATCCCTTTTACGGAGAATACCCATGTGTATGGAAAAGTCCATCATAATCTGGGCTGCACAGTCAAAGCCTCACAGCTGGTCAGCCACAGAAGTGGATCTCGAGCCACTGTGGACGATCAGTCCTGGTTCTTTCTCTAATACTCCGTGCAAAAATATAAAGACAGGAAAAGAAATAGGTGAACACAATGATCTTAACTGAAATCTGCTCATAGGTATCTTTGTACATATTTTCCCAGTTTTCTCTCAAAAACATGCTATATGTGGCTAGCAGATTTAAATTAATATATGAAAAAAAGATAACCTTTTACTTCTGGTTGGACTAGCCACTTTTCAAGTGTTTAATCGCTGCTTATCGTTAGTGATAATCATACTGGACAACTGAGGTATAGAGCGTGTCCAAAGGTACGGAGCACTATGCTCTACAGCAGTGATTTCAGGCTTGGATTCTTGACAACAGCAATATTAAAATTACTAAATCTTTAATGGGAGAGAGCTATATTCTTGCCACCTGCATTGCAAGCATCCCTGCCTGTACCTCAGTGGCCTCCCACCCCCATTTGTGAAACCCTGAAGAATCACCAGACGTTGTAAATGCCTCCTGGAGGACAAAATTCCTCCACTTCCCATCCCATTGTGTACCACCAATGTAAAGTATGATAGCATTAAGACATAATAAGAATATAAACTTAAAATTGGTTAACAGTGTGCTCTGAGAAACACCACACTTTTAAAAATTATTTTTGAGGATACTTTGAGGATCATTACTTTTGCCTGCTTTCCTCAGAAACCATAGACTTCAATGAATTGAGTGTTCATGGTAATATCTCTCCACAACTAATTAAATGGCAGTGGGCAATACAAGATCTTTCACATTTGTACATGGTGTCCCATACATTTTTTTTCTACAGATTAATTAGCTTTGCAGGAATGACAAGTTTATTTTGGTCAGCATAATCACAACTCAGGTTCAATCCATTTTTTTCTCATTTTCAGTTATCTGAAAATTTATTCATTAGAATACAATGTAGTCACTTCAGAAGAGAAGCCAAAGCTCTCTAATTTTTCTCATGTGACAGTTTTCTGAGGCAAAGATTTTATCTTTTGTTTAGAAGATGAAAAAATGAACACTACTATGACATTTTAAAAGTTAAATTTATAGTGTTGTGGATACTTCACTGTCATAAGGTCTGGATTATTCATTGGAGAGAAAAGGCGTTCCACGTATTCGGTGTTGTTTGCTTTTGTCTCCTTTGGGATGTTTTTCTGAAATATGGGATCGGGCATGCTGTTTTATTTGATAAAATCTGCTCGAGTGAATGTTTCTTTCTGTTTAGTGTCTTTTTGGGAAATCCTTCTGTTTTTCAAACTTGAGGAAAGCCAATTCGTATGGATAACCCAAGTGTTTAATATACCGAAATGAAGTCCCATTTTCAAACAACAACACCAGCCAATCTGAAAGTCAGCCTCATTTTATTGTATATGTGCTAAATAAAATACTCGCTATTGGGAATTAATGAACTAATCTACATTTCCTGTGGAATAATGCCATTATTATGAAATCTCCACTTAGTGGCAGAGTTTGTTCTCATGAAGCTGTTTAGAAATTTTCAGTCTTCTTTCAAGTTTTTAGGAAATTTAATAGAAATTTAATGGTTTATGGGTCAACTTTATTTAGATGAGTTAGTTAAAATTTTGTTCTTGGAACATTTTAGATTGTAACACTCCTGGTTGATCATATGTGATGATTTCCAAAATTGACTTCAGAATTTCATGAAAATGTACTTACCATGCAACTGCTGTGAAAACTGAAATGTGCTTTTCGTAGACTTCTCTTAAAGGCAAAATAGCATTTTACACATGCTAGACTATGTTTATGATGCAGTAGATCACAAGAACACTTAGTAGTATCTGGATATAGAAATATATCATATTTCAAAAAATGGTTAGCAACCTTAACCTATTTGTCACTTTTACAGTTCTAAACACTTAACTCTAGAATTATTATGAACAACTTAGAAAGGGCATAGTGCTTTGAAGTTTAACTATGATTGATTAGACTAAACTAATTCCAGCACTGCATTGTGTACTACTTTAATCTTTTTGAAAAGGGAATGAACAGCAGATGGCCTAATAAAGACACTCTGTGGCCTGCCCAGTATGGATTGGCTCTGAAGGGACTGACTTGACATGTAGAGTCCATATATTTCATCTGTCTTAGTCAAGGCAGATGGTTAAATGAAAGAAACTTCCAAACTTTTGGATATATTCCAGTATGGGGTACATATTTAAAAGGAATGTTAATACAGTATGGCTTTGACTTTTAAGTTCCTTACAGAAAAGTATTATATGATATTTCAAGATGTAGTCATAAATCTGATTGCTACCACCTTTTGTGATTAGGTCGAAACTAAAGTACTGCAATATCATTCATGTTTTCTGTGTATCTGACAATTGCAACTCTATTTGAATATTGTAGACAACATTTTTAAGCAAATCTGATCAGTGGAAAAAAAGGGAATAGAAAACAATAGCTTGTTTAGTATTAGGAAATGAAGGTTAGAACATCAATTTAAAAAAATATATTAATTAGAATAAATGTGGCTACAATGTATTGCCACAATATTGGACCTAAATCTAAATTCTTTTAATTTAAAAATCTACTTACCTAGCATGAAAGTTCAATTACTATATGATTAAAGATATTGATTCCTAAAATATCAATACATAAAAACTTGCTGATGATTTGAGAAAATGAAGGATTAGTGGAACAATTTGTGAAAGAGATGTTTATTTCATTCTCTTTAGAACAAACCTAGAAGCTGTTGATTTTGGATGAAATTTTTAAAGTACTATTTCTTTTTAGAATCTCAATTTTAGAAAATGAATAGATTTAATTTTTTTTAAGAAACGAATAAACTCTTAGAAACATATATTCAGTGTGGCAGTTCCTTCAAGTTGGTTACATCCACTCTAGCAATGTTTTTATGCAGTAACTTCCTGTATGTGGCTTTCGTGTTTTACAGTAATAACAAGCAGCGGCTATAGCCCCCGATCAGCACATCAGTACTCCCCTCAGCTATATCCCTCCAAGTAAGTGTTCTACACATTCTATTTATTTTTAATTTATGTATTTGGTACAGGGTCTCACTACACAGCTTGGCCTTGTAGATATCTTACTATTTTCAGCCTCCCCACGCTGGGATTACGGGCCTGCAACACCACTCTCAGTGGCTGGTTTAAGGCATGTGGGGGCGGGGCTGGGGCAGCATGCGGTACTCGGCATCAAATCGCAGTCCCTGAGCTTGCCTAAGCAGGTGCTTAGTCCACTGAGCTATCTGGCCAGTCTTAGGTGCAGTTTTGTTGGAACAATTTTCTGGAATTACATTTGTTAATCTGTATTTATACCATTAAATTAGAAACTATATATATATATATATACATTCAATGCATAAATAAAATAGGTGCTTGACTTTCTTTGGATAATTTCTTTTATTCTGAGTGTTCATGTACTTTGAGGAAAGCATCAATTTAAAGCAAAATACCATATTGTTCATGAAAATTTAAAAATGCTTCTAGTTTAAAAGAAACAGAAAAAGATCATATTATGCCCAATTCAACACTTCACAATTTATTCCCTCATTGAAATATTTTTACTTCACTCCAAGTTGTGAAGAATGTGCTCTATTATTTTTGAAACTGATGAACTTTTGTGAACAGTGATTGATACTTCAAATTGGACTATACTGGCTATGTATCTCAATTTATTTGGGATCAGCCAGATGTCCCAATATTTTAGATTCCTGATACATACACATTTCAATATAATGTGACTTTCTGCAACATATAGAATGACCCTAAGAGAAGTCTGGGGGTTGAATGTCCCTTAGGAAAGTTATATGAAATATGGCCTGTTAAAGGGCCTTCCATTTGTTTTCAAGAAAAATTCTCTGGTTTTTTTGTTTTGTTTTGTTTTGTTTTAAAAAACTTTCAGGTTTTAGTAGTGAATTCTTGGAAGACCTTTTATTTATTTATTTATTTATTTATTTATTTATTTATTTATTTATTTTTGTATTTAGTACAGGGCCTACAGGGTCTTATTGTGTAGACTGGATTCGTAGTGATCCTCCTGTTTGCAGCCTCCCTAGTGCTTGGATTACAGGCACGCGCCACCACATCCAGCCTTTGGAAGACCTTTTAGACAGACTTTTGTGATCACTGTATACCACTGGTCAGTTGTCATGAGTGTATGCTTTCAAATATATCAGTGTAATTGACTGTCATGTGCTCAGTTTTGCTCACTTATATATTAACTGAACTACCATTTCAGATGTAAACAAGAATTACAGAGCTGAAAGTGGCTTTCTGTACATCTCAAACAAATTTCTCATTTTCAACATGAGCTAAAGTCTTGGGGACTTTAAATCATTTTCCAAGGTTACCAGCGTAATTTATAGTAGATCCAGGGCTCTTAATGTTCAAAGTCTTTCTTATATTGTTAAAATTTGGTTATGGATAAAGAGGCAGATTGTTTCCTGAATAGTACAGGGTTTCACTGAGTCTAAACTGTCTGAATCAATATGCAGTCTTTGTTGCCACAGTAATGCTATTTTTCTGATATTTAGGCCCTATCCACACATTCTTTCTACACCAGCAGCTCAAACAATGTCTGCCTACGCAGGCCAGACTCAGTATTCGGGGATGCAGCAGCCAGCGGTGTACACAGCGTACTCACAGACAGGACAGCCCTACAGCCTGCCCACTTACGGTACTTCATTTGGCTTCTTCTTTGGGTATAAGCAGGCCATCCTGCTCACCGCGAGCTTGATATTCTATTATAAGTTAGTGCTCAACTAATCATCTTACTAATCACATGGTTTGCACATGCATTTTCAAAACAGATCTGGGTGTGATGTTGCCAGCCATCAAGACAGAGGGTGGCCTTTCCCAGACTCAGTCACCACTGCAGAGCGGCTGCCTCAGTTACAGCCCTGGGTTTTCTACCCCGCAGCCGGGCCAGACACCTTACTCTTACCAGATGCCAGGTAAGTAGCCACAGGTGAAAGCTGTCATGCTAGAATTGAGTGGGCCTATTTGGCTACAGGCTAAGAAAAAGCTAGTCATAAGGACAGTTGATTGCTACCACTGCCTGCTGCTGTAACGAAAGATCAACAACTGGCCAAAAACATGAAAATAGTTGAATACACATGGAGAAAATACGACTCATATGAACTGTGAACCCTTAAGAAGCTGCACAGAATCAGCAGGGAACGAAGTTCAAGCAAAGCACTCTGGGGCTATCCTTCATAAGTTTGACGTCTGCTTGAGTAATCTAAAAGATTCACAGCAGAAGCAATATTTTAATATTCTGTAATAATGCAATACTATTTTGATTGTAATGTAATGCTGTTGTATTTAAAAATGAGTCACCCTATTTGTCTAATTATCATAGCTTGAGGGCTTTATTTCTAAAATACTTCCTCCCTATTGATATTATATTTCTCAATAGGACTATTAATCTGTTTTATTACACTTCCCCTACTATCCTCCATATACAAGCATTTGAAGTTTTCTCACTTTTGACTCCTGTTAAAAATTATGTTTGATCTTTATGTAATAGCATCAGAATTCCAATGACAGCTTAAACATTAAAATTAGTTTTATTTGTTCATCCAAGTTGTTACAGAGCTGCAGTTATCTTAGTGTATTTGAACTAAGTCATATGGCCATTTTAGTAACTTTGTTGGATTAAACAACAGAGTATTTATGGTTTGTTTTACTTAGAAGAAGTGGGCATATATTTCCATACCTACTGCTAAGCCAATATCTTTAGGAGTTGTAATTTAAAATACATGGTGAATGCTGCTGCCCAGAGCCAGCCAACAGGCAGGCACGTGCAGGTGCACGTCACAAGGCGTGTGCTCGTCCGTTTCACTGACCTGGCACTGCACGATTTCTGGCTCTTCTCCAAAGTCAGAATGGCTACAATAGGTAAATATTTTGAACTGATTCAGTATATCAAGGCAGTCACACAAGACAACTAATGATATTCAGGAAAGAGGACTTCAGAACACTCTAAAAAATGATAGGAATGAATGAATAAATGTACTCAGAAGGCAGGGAGTATTTTAAGGAGGATTAAAAGCAATGCGTCTTTTATAACAATTCATTTTTAGGGTTGAATATTAATAGTACTTTTGGATCCCACTCTGTAACCACAAAGTTACAACTAGCAGTGTGACTGTGAACATGAAAAGAGTTTCTTTTGTCTCCAAATATTATCTCTCTTCTTATCTCAGACCAAATGAATTGCATTATAACATACTATATCAGTAGTCAGAACATATTGATAAAACAGATAATCAGTGGCCTCCTCATATTCCATTTTACTCTTGAAAAACTACTGCCCACTGGGACATAGCTAAGAGAAAAAATTTTAATAATATATATTGTTTCTTAATTTTATGTCTATCTTCAGTTGTTTTTTTTTTTTCATTTTTGAAAAATGATTCAATAAATTTTGGACTTTCTAGTTTTACATGCTTCTCAAACCTTGGATTTGTATAAGCAATTCTTCCTCCTCAGTTCTGAACCTGAATTCACATCTCTAGTTCCAAAGAACATAAAAGAATGAAAGAGTAGGAAGCCGCTGATTTCCTGGCAGTTCTAAGTGAAATCCATGTGTTTATTTCCTAGTGACTCAAACCAAATGTTTAATAATACTTGTTTTCTTATGCAAATTTAGTGGGGATGACTCAAAAGTTCTAGTTATTTCCTAGAAGAGTCTCAGGGTGATCGGAACTTTATTCTTTGAGCTCTCCCTGTACTCTTAGACCTCCACTCTTGCCTGTCGGCTTCCTTCCTTGGGAATATCATCCCTGTTTCCTTCTGGTGAGCCCAGCACTTTCACACAAAAAGGCATCGCTGGCCATCACAGGAAGTATCACAGCCACGCACACTTACTTTATGAATCTGTCCACTTCAAATTTACTGTCTTCCAAACATGTGTTCCTCACTGGATTATGCAAAGTGAAATATTAGTTGTATTTTACTGTGAAAAAAAAAAAACTGGTTTGGAATGTATGAAATTTTTTTTAATGAATTTGGGACAGAATCTACAGGGTCTCAGTATGTAGATTGGACTCATAGTGATTCGCCTGTTTTCAGCTTCCCAAGCACTAGAATTATAGGCACTCCCCACCACGCCCAGTCTCAATCACTGTCTCAGCGTGTCCCTGGGGCAGGGCCAGCACAGCAGGCCAGGGATCGAACTTTGGCTGCTGCCCTCTGCTGAAGTAGGTGCTGTAGGCAGCTGAGCTATCCAGCCAGCCCGGATATATGAAAATTTTATTTATTTATTTTCCCATTTATCCATAAGCATGGGTTAATAGGGCGTCCTTTACTGCAATTTTTTATTTAAATATTCACTGTACTTTATATCAAATCTATCCAGCTCTTAATATTTATCATTTGTAGTGAGAACATTCAAAATCCTTCTATCTGTTTAAAAATTATACAATACCTCACAATGTGTAGACACCCTGCTGCGGAATGTTACACCTGAACTTTCTCCTGTCTGGACCCGGTACCTGCTGACCCATGGGATCCTGCCCTTCTGCGTGCCACCAGTGATAACCACTACCGTCCTCACGTAGCGTAAGCCATCGCCTGTTTAGATTCTTCAAATGAGTGAGGTCGTGTGGCACTTTTGGGAAGTGATTCAGAGTATTATTTTATTCTGGACCTGACTTATTTCACTTAAAATAGTATTCTACGGTTCTAGCCAAGTCGAAAATGGCAGGGCTCCATCCTCTCGCCTGGTTGCAATATATGAAGCCTAATAAAATGCACTTTGTTCTTTGCCTCCAGGTTCTAGTTTTGCACCATCGTCCACTATTTATGCGAATAACTCAGTGTCGAATTCAACAAATTTCAGTGGCTCACAACAGGTACAGTAGCTCTTTATATCTGTGCTTTTTATATGGATTGCAGATTATGGAAGAACACACCCAATTAGCTCCAAAAATTATGTTTCTTTACTTAGAATTAAGTTAGCATCTTAGGATAATTCATAATTACCTACTGAGAAATTTTGAGATTTGTGTTATTCTCTTTTTAATTTCTTTTTGTTTTAACTTTACTTTTTCAAAAGTTTGTCCAGTAAATGTTTAATTTATATTTATCTATATCATGTACCATGTAATTATAAATAGATTGCATACTTTACTGTTACCTTAAGCTATTCTAAATGCTGTTTTCTTACTACAGATAAAACACAGTTGTCAGCTGGGGAGATGGCTCAGTGGAATAAGCACTTCTCTGGCAAGTGCAAGGGCCTGAGTTCAATCCCCAGTTCCACCAAAACAAAACAAAACAAAACAAAAACCACCACCACCAACAACAAAAAAACCCCACAATTGTCATTATGGATATTAATTAATAGACTAAACAAAAATCAAATATATGATTTTACTGCAGACTATATGAACTTTTTCATTCAAAAAGATACTGTGAATTACCAGAACTATTGTTGACTTTCTATTATTATAAATATTAGAAAAAAATTAAATTTGAGATTTTTAGTTCTATTATTTTATTTTTTAGTTCTATGAATTCTCTTAATAAATGTTTGGTTTCTACTTCCCTAGTGTCTATGTTTTTTGCTTCATACCCTGAGCCTGCCTTTAGTAGTTTTATTTATTTATTTATTTATTTATTTATTTATTTATTTATTTATTTGGTATTTGGTACAGGGCCTACTATGCAGCTCATACTCATAGTCATCCTCCTGTTGCAGCCTCCCCAGCTCTGGGATCACAGGTGTGCCCCACCACACCCGATTTTAGTGGCCAGCTCTGCATGAGGCCAACGAGGTGTGCAGTACGGGAGATCAAACCTGGGTCCTTGCTCTTGCCGAGCAAGAGTTGAGACCACTGAGCTGTCTCTCCACCCCATCTTAGTAGTTCTTGGTCTTCCCCCTATTTATATTTATTACTGTCTCCATGAACTTCTCCATCCAGTCGGTGAGTAGCACGTGCAGAGCGAGGGCAGACGCGCCTGCGCGATGCACCTGATGCAGAGATGCGCTTGTGACCTGTGCTGACGTCTCAGAACCTTATTTTCTTATCTTGATTTTCAAACATTTTCAGCATAGTTGAGGTTGAAGGGTAGCTGAGTACTGGACAGGCAGGGCACTACTTTATTTATTTATTTATTTATTTATTTATTTATTTATGGCGGAACCTGGGATTGAACTCAGGCCCTTGTACTTGCCAGGGAAGCGCTTATTCCACGGAGCCATCTCCCTGGCCCCTACTTTGCATTTTTTTAATGTTGAAATTTTATTTATTTCAAGTTTCCGTTTTACATTCGTGTGTATAATGATAGTTTTCGTCTCTGGACAATGGCCTCTGCGCACAACACACCTCAGCTCTATCTTCATCCTCTTTCTGTGGCCCGTCTCTCTCTCCCTCCATCTCTTGGCTCCCTTTCCTCCCATCCCTGATTTCCTATTATCTATTTTTTGTTTTGTTCTTTATACTTTGGATTTCTCATATAAGAAAAACCATGCAGTGTTTAGGCTGGTGAGTTTGATTGATTTCAATTTATAATTACCTTAATGTGGTCTCTTTAGATATTTAAAAATGTTAAGTTTTTGTACAAGTGCTTGCATGTCCTGTGATTCACTGAAAGAATTCTACTGATTTTGCTCCTGTAGTTCTATTAACATAATCAAAGGTGTACATGAAATTTTGATTATTAAAATAGTATGGAATTAAAATATTTTTCTATAATCATACTGAAATTTAGCATTGGGAAAATAGAACTCTTAATCACTAAACATCAAGACCATCATATATGTTTTATTTTAAAAATGTAGAGTTTAAGAACTTAGAACAATAGTTTAATTTGACCCATTCATTTATTGAAGCACCACACATTTACTGAACACATTTGTACATTAAATTTGTGAACTAAGCATTGAAGAGTCAAACTAGTCTTCATTTCCTGCTTTGTCAAGAGACACAGTCTTCCTAAAATAAAAGGGCAGAATATACTGAATGTGGTCATAGAGCGACACACTGCGCAGAAAGTAGTCTGAGGAAATAGTGCTCCATACTATCTGAGAGGATCTAAGAAAGTCTCAGACAGTGCAGGAAAGCATATTTGCGAAACCGTAACCACAGATGTAGTCCAGCTCTAGGTGGAGATTTCAGAGAGTGGGTCAAGCATAAAATACAGTTTTCACTTTGAACGATGATCCAGTTTATCCATGTAACAAACCCTTTGGAGTATTAAGTATCCCAAACAGGTGTG
>PVKA01004554.1:0-43275 GCA_004027165.1 Ctenomys sociabilis
AAAAAAAAAAAAAAAAAAAAAAAAAAAAAAAAAAAAAAAAAAAAAAAAAAAAAAAAAAAAAAAAAAAAAAAAAAAAAAAAAAAAAAAAAAAAAAAAAAAAAAAAAAAAAAAAAAAAAAAAAAAAAAAAAAAAAAAAAAAAAAAAAAAAAAAAAAAAAAAAAAAAAAAAAAAAAAAAAAAAAAAAAAAAAAGAAAACAAAGTTGTGTTTTCATGTGGATGAACACATACTCATAAGTGAAATAAACCAGACACACTTGTGTAAATATCGTATAGTCTCCCTAGTATAAGAAGCGAAAAGCAGAAATACAAATGGAAACATACAACAACTAAAATCAATTGAATCTGATAAGGCAAAGTGAATGGCACATGCTGAAGGATACTAATCAGCTTTTCTTCTGGATGGTTAACAACCTAAGTTCACAGATCAAAGTTGGAGAAACAGAAGAGCCACAAGGCCAGCCAACATTTTGGCCCTAGCCTTTCAAGGTCAGCGAAGATTCAGGACATAGGAGAACCTCTACTGCAACATCATGAAACTCAGGTGAGCTCCAAATTTTCTGAACAAGGAGATTATGGAGCCACAGAGGAAAGAGATCGAAGTTCTATAGTGTGCCTGGGGAGAGTCACATGGAGAGAAAACTTTCTTTTAGGCTCTCACAGAGAGCAAACTGGTCAAGCATTGGCCGTGACTCATCCACATGGATGATACAAAGGAACTACAGAATAATGTACAGGACTACAAGATAAACCCTGATAGGACTTCACTGATCACATAGGAAATAAAAAGTTCATGTGTTGGTATATAAGTCTTGCTCTATCTAGGTCTTAACCATCCAGCAGAAAAGTATAAAAATGAAGTATACATCACGGGGCCATAATATTAAATTGAGCTGTAAATGGCTATGGTCGACAACATCTTTGGATAACTCACTATTGTTGTGGAATGCTGGACTGTGTTAGATTGTGTGTCGAGTTGAAGCACCTAAGTTAGTTGAATGATAATGAAGTGCCCATCTCTGACAGTTGTAGAGCAAGGAAGGGGTATAGAATGGAAGAATCATGATGTGTGTGTATGGACAGTACAGTTGGGATTGATAACTCTGTGCTTCTACATAATTCTATGAGGGGCAAGATTTACACTAATGGTGGTTGGACAGGATATTATGTCAGCTTCTAGTACTATGGACAACTGCTAGGAAAACAACAAGGTAGAAAGTATTAATTATTGAATGTTTCATGTAATTCAGGTGTAAAATTAAGATACGCAAACAGCTACACTCTTAATTTACTGATAAGAGACGTACAGTATAATGTCTGTAAGTATAATATCATGTATCCACCTTTTATGATACCACAACATTATGAAGACAGTTTGCAATGTATTAATTTATGAAATCCATCTTGTCAAGGTATCTTAAAACTGTCTCATCGATATTTGTACTTCAATAAAACAAAAGTAAAATAAAAAAAAATAAAAAAAGATTGGTAAAATGGGGCCACAGTTGTTTTTCCAGGGCTGGGGAGGTAGCTCAGCATTAAGTGCCTGCTTGGCAAGTGCAAGGATCTGGGTTTGATCCATGGTACCACATGCTGTGCCACCATGCCAGCCACTGAAACCATGCGTGGTGACTTAGGCCTGTAATTCCCAGAGCTGGGGAGGCTAAGGCAGGAGAATCTCTATGAGTCCAAGCTGTGTAGTGAGACCCTGTACCGAATAAATAAATAAAAGATTAAGAAAACAAAGTTGTGTTTTCATTAGAACATATTGGTTGGTGGCAAGATTGTGGTGGATGAGCACTATAATCAACAGCTATCTGTAGTCTTTGGAGGCCACCGATATTCATGAAAAGCATCTGCAAAGAAGTATGCTCACATCATAGAGTCTAGAAAGTAGAGAAGAGGTGAGTCAGGAAGGGAGACATGCTTTTTCAGATCATGTTTCTACTAACTTGCTATTTCCAGCTAGACCCTACCACCTTAGAACTAGTAACCTATCTTGTTCCCATGATTCAATTACCTTTCAAAAGCTGCACCCATCTATGAGGGCTTGTAGCTCTTGGGACACATCTAGATAAAAACCATAACAGCTAACAACCAACTCACTAAAAGGGACATTAAGAAAGCAAACGATTTATATCACTAATAAAAAGAAAAATATATCTAGGGATTAATTTACCTTAGGTGAAAGACTTGTACAATGGTATTATGTAAGATTAATATAAAAATTTTAAAGGCAAAAAATGTAAAGATCCCACATTATTAGATTACAAATACTGATATTGTTCAAATTGGCATACTACCTAAAATAATCTAAAGGTTCAGTGTAACAGACACATACTCTTTTTTTTTTTTTTTTGGCAGAACTGGGGATTGAACTCAGGCCCTCGCACTTGCCAGGGAAGTGCTTATTCTACTGAGCCATCTCCCCAGGTTCAGTGTAACATCTAGCAAAATTCCCATTGTCATTGTATAGAAATAGAGAACTAAAACTCACATGGAACCACAAATGATCACAAATAGTCAAAGTACTCTTGAGAAAGAACAATGCTGGGGATGAAAAGCTCTGATTTCAAATTATAAATATATTGCAAAGCTACAGTAATCAAAATAATATGACATCCTATTATTTTTCTCTCCTTGCTGACACAAAGTACCCAACACTCACAATTAAGAAAGTGAGACTTGGGGCTGGGGAGATAGCTCAGTATAATAAGCACTAGTCTGGCAAGCACAAGGGCCTGAGTTCAATCCCTGGTTCCACCAAAAAAATTTTAAAAAAAGAAAGGGAGACTTATCTAGCTTACAGTTTGTGGAGGTTTCAATCCATAATTGGCTGGCTCCAAAGCAGGGTGATACATGGCAGAGGAGCCATAGTTCATGTCAGTAGAGGACACCAAAATCAACAACTGCACCTTAACAGTCTCTTTCTGTACTTTTTTACTCTATCTAGGCTTCTGGGATTAAGGCAGTGCCAATCCATTCAGTGGACTGATCCAGCAATTATCCATCCTTAATCCTAGCACCCTTAATCCTGGGACTCTAGATGCAGTTTCCTCTAAAAAAATCACTATGACCACATGAGGGTTTGGGGGGACATTTAGACACAAACCATAACAGATACTGACATAAAAATAGACAAATGGGATCAGTGAAACAGAATAGAAAACTTACAAATAAAATCACACATTTACAGTTAACTGATCAACAAAGGTGGAAAGAACATTCAGTAGGTAAAAGGATAGTATCCATAACAAATTCAGTTTGAAACACCGAATATCCATATGCAGAAAAGTAAAATTGGATCCCTACCTTATACCACACACAAAAAACAACTCAAAATAAACACTGTTACTTAAACATAATACTTAAACTACAAAACTCGTAAAAGAAAATAGCAAGACCTTTTTGACATTGGCCTTGGCATTATACCAAAATCACAGGCAACAAGCTAAACTTGATAGGAGGAGCTACATTAAACTTAAAAGCTTCTGCATAGCAAAAAGAAACAACAATGACATGTTAAGGAATGGGACAAAATATTTGAAAATTTATCTAGTAATGTATGAATATCTAAAATACACAAAAAACTCATAAAACTCAGTATAAAAATAATTCAATTAAAAAGCAAACAGGGACAGCCAGAGCTCAGCAGCTGTGGTTCGATCCTTGGTGTGCTGTGCCGGCCCCACCCCCAGGGTGTGCTAAGACAGAGGCTGAGATTGGGTATGGTGGTATGAGCCTGTAATCCCAGCACTTGTGAGGCTGAAAACAGAAGCATCACTAGAAGTCCAATCTGTGTAGTGAGACCATGAAGATCCTGTACTAAATACATTTTTAAAAAGCAGGCAAAAGTTCTAAATATACATTTCTCCAGAGAAGAAACTCAATTAATAATATGAAATGATGCTCAGTACTGTTAGTCATCAGGTAAATGTAAATCAAACCACGTGAGATTTTACCTTACACATGTTGGATGGCTATGATCAAAAAAACAAAGAAAACAAGTGTTGACAAGGATATGAAGAAAGGAGAACTTTTGTTCACTTTTGGTTGGAATATCAATTAAAACAGCCATTACAGAATACAGGATAGAGATTCTCGAAATAAATTAAAAATAGAACTACCATACAATCCAGAAATCCTGCTTCTAGTAATATATCAAAAGGAAATGAAGTAGTGCAAAGAGATATCTGACTTCTGTTTACTGTAGCATTATTCAAATTAGCCAAAACATAGAAGTAACTTAAGTGTCCTTTGATGGATAAATGTATAAAGGAAATATGGTGCAAACACAGTACAATATTATTCATGTTAGGAAAGAAATCCTTCCATTTGTAACAATGTAGAAGGACCTGGAAAAGAGTATACTGAATAAAATAAGATAAAGAAAGAGAAATACTATACGATCATATTTATATGTAGAATTTAAAGCAGTCAAATTTATAGTTGCAAACAGCAGAATGGAGGTTACCAGGATTTGGGGGAAGTGGAGAATAAGTTGATGTTGGTCAAAGGGTACAAAGTTTCTGTTATACAAGATGAATGAGTTCTGGAAATCTATTATACAACACTATGTAAAAAATTAGCAATACTGTATTGCATACTTATATTGCTAAGAAGACAGATCTTCAAATTAAATTTTCTCATCATAAACATACGTGCTGGTAATTATATAGAGATAGATATGCTAATTAGCTAGATGGTAGAGATCATTTTACAAAATACACATATATCAAAACATCCAAATATATACCCAAAATATATACAATTTTATGTGTCCATAAAGATGTTTAAAATGTAATTAAAATATAGGATTACAACAGCAAAATATAGATGATGAGGTTCTGAACTAGAGCCATAACAGTAAGAAGAAAAGAGAAAGGACATAAGTACCTAAGTGGTGAAATCAGGAAATCTTGGTGATCTAGAAGATGGTAAGGCCCAGGATCAGTTTATTGATTACTGCCAGGTTTCTTGTTTGGGTGACTGAGAAGATAATAGTAAACTCACTGGGTAGGGAACAGTATAATAACCAATGGGTGAAGATGTTTGTGGGCTGCAGCAGGAGCAATTATTTTAATTGTGTTTTAGATACACTGTGCTTACTTTTCACATAGAGATAGCTGGCAAGCACTGAAGCTTGAAACTCAGGGCTAAGGTCAGGACTGAATAAACATCCAGGAACTAGATAACACAAACAGTGGGTAAATCTGCAGATACCATAATACAAATTCAAGAGGTTACATTAAAATTGTATATCTCACTAGGTATGGGGCCTTGCATCTGTATGTAATCCAGGACTCATGAAGCTGAGCCAGGAGGATTGTGAATTTGAAGCCAGTTTGGACCATAAAATCAGAATTTATCTAAAAAAGAAAAAACAAACAGACTTAATCTCTAAAATGTTTAAAAGAAAAAAAGCACACAGAACTACCATATTATTCACAATAGTCAAGGTATGGAAATGTAATTCTTCTGCAGCTATCCACTCTAAGTATGTATCTAAAAGAAATAAAAACTAAGGCATAAGGATATATTTATATAACTGCATTCATAGCAGCATGTTTAGAATAGACAAAAAGGTTGAAACAACCAAAATGCTCCTTCACTGCTGAATAAGCAGACAAAATGTGGTATGTACATATAATAGAATAATATTCATCATTAAAAAGAAAGGAAACTCTAACCTTGAAGACATTAATTCAAATGAAGTAAGCCAGACACTAAAGGATAGGTATGATTCTATTTATATGGGGTACCTAGAATAGTCAAACCTATAAAGAAAGCAAAATAATCATGATCCAAGGCTGCAGGAAAAGATATTGGGGTTATTCTTTAATGCATACAGAGTTGTGTGTTAAAAACAGAAACAAGAACAAAAATCAGAAACAAAAACAGAAACGGTAACATACAACAATACATGTTATAGATTTTCAAAACAAGAGTAGCTGATTAACAGTGGTTGATATGTTATTTATTTTTATTGCCAAATCTGTTGCTCAGATCTGTTAATTTGAGAAAATGTTTTAAAGCATAATAAGGAACATCTCAAGAGTGATTTCTGAGACCGCCTGGGTCGCCAGGACCTGAAGTGACCCAAAATGCAGGCCAGGCATGTGAGTGAGACAGCCTAGGGCCTCCAGACCCTGAATCAACCCAGAGTGCAGGCCCAGCATGGAAACCTTCAGCAGAACTCCCTGCAAAGAGGCTAGAGGCGAGACCCATCCAGCTGATTCAGGAGCAGAACATCTTGCCAGTGTGACACAAATGGTTCACCTGCAAGGCTGCAGCAGGAAGAGGCGGAGCACAGCAGTCAGGCCCAAGCCACACCCTCTTGGAGGAGACTGAACTTAATAGATCTGGACCTGGTGCTAAGGTAATAACTCTATCAGGAGTGATTTCTTGTGAGAAGCAGGAAAGGAACTGGCAGAAGGACATCCATTTATTGTGTTTCATAATCTTATTTTTTAAAACTTTGAGCCTGTATGACATTGGTAAAAATAAAAACATTTTAAAACTATATGTAAAAAAAAAGAAAGACCTTAAGGACAATTTGGGTTTGTGAAGGAAACTTTTCCTTAGGGGAAAGGCAACAAGAAACAATAACCCTCATGACAAAGTAATACAAAGTAGTTATTACAAGGATCGAGAGGACTCACACAGCAATTTAACACAGCAAACAGAGGTACCCACTGCAACTGGAGTTTCTGAGTGCCCTTCCCTGAGCTCTTTCCCATCATTGCCCTCTCTCCCTCTGTTTCCTCTTTCTATACCTCTTTCTGGCTCATGCTCTCTTTTACTATAAGTGCTGAGTTCATTTTCCCCAATCCACTGTCTGCCAAACAGTACCTTCTATTCACTCATCCACTCTTACTTGGCCAAAATGGAAGCTTCTGTCTGAGTCTATGACCTCTCAGCCTGGCTCCCTAAATCCAAGCAAGAATGAACTTCTGCAGGTCAGGAGTCCATCTCTTCTTATTAGACAGCCATCCCAACTCACCTGGCTATGTGCCAGGAATTTGCCACTCCTTTACATGAGAGCACAGGATGGGAAACATTCTAATAAAAGAGATTTAATTAACCCCCAAATATCTGCTGATAAATAAGATCCTTGAGGAATAGTCAGGGGAATAGAAGAATCAGGAAAGTGGTTTAATAAAACTCAGGGAAGAGAGTTCCAAGGAAATGAGTGGTTCAATAGTAGTAAATCCCATACAGCAAAATGCCTGAAAACAAAGACTAAAATATATCCATCGTGTATGGTGTTGGGGTGAATGAAAACACGGTAGAACAGCACATATAAGCTACTTTTTCAAGCACATGGATAATAATGTAATAGCTGAGAGGAGACAGGTAAAATGTTTGCTTTTAGTAAAACAATGCAGGAGTATTATTAAGGTTACAAATATAGCAGGCAGTCTAACAAAAGAGTGAAGAATTATAAGAGATGGGCAGGTGAAAAGATTGGTATTGAAATGGAGAAGGAACACATTATCTTCTGAGACAAACAGAAAATCACAAGAACTGTAGTGGTAATTTTCTAATTCAGAGTCAATCTTGCATTTCCCGGGCAACACCAACCCTCAATAAAGAACTACCCTTAAAAGATTAGAGCTTAGGAAAGTACAACACATTTTAATATTAAAAGATAGGGCCAACTCTGACTGTGATCATGCAGAATGAAATTTTAGTTTGGGTCTAGCTTGTCCTATCATTTGTGTATCTCTGGATCTACTGCCTTTAACATTTAATTGGATGTATGCCCCAGAAATGCCAATTAAGAGCTTGTACAAGTCATAACGAGAAAGGAAAGTATGTAGCAACGAAGTCATATATTATACTCTGAAGAAAGAACAGGAGTGAGAATCATGTGATCTGCTGTCTTCCCTCTTCTTGGTTTCTGATTTTCTACAGGTGAACATAAAAAAGTGGCCTCAGTTTTTTCTATGGTTTCTTTTGCTGGAACAGCCTGATAGTCCAGCTTATGGTTTATCTTCACTTTTTATAACTGTATCACTGCTCTCCTACATTAATGCAAATGAGTAGAAGTTGGTTATATCTTTTAAGCTCATGACAACAGAAGACAACTCCAAAACCCAGGAATAACATGGTTAAGTAAAATGAGGTGAAAGTCAAAGGAGAAAATATGATTGACCTTTTGCTCCTTATGTCCATGCTTAGCTGTGAAACAGTAAGGTTGTGTCATCTTGAAGTCAAATCAATGTCTCAGAAGGAAAAAAAAAACCAAATCATCTTTTCTTCTGATCAAATCTAGATTTACCCCTAACCCTGCTAACTTAAGGAGATAATGACATTGCTCTCTATAACTTCCTTCAGAGTTGTCATAAGCATTAAGAATATCTTAATATATGTAAAACAAATAGTGTTTACACACTTTCTCAGCTCACCAAGTCCTCTTATGAAACCTTGAAAATTTTATTAGGAAAGTCACCCTATGAACAGTGCATCCTTCCCACCTTCTATGCTGGCAATAAAGAACAGTTTACCTGTGTGTATAGACAGTACAGTTGGGATAGATAACGCTGTGCTTCTACATAATTCTATGAGAGGCAAGATCTGCACTAATGGTGGTTGGACAGGATATTATGTCGGCTTCTAGTACTGCGGTCATTCACTAGGAAAATAATTATTGAATTTTTGATATAATTCAGGTATAAAAAATACGATAAGTAAGCAGCTACACTCTTAATTCACTGATAAGAGATATCTGCTAAAATAATATCTGTAAATATAATATCATGTATGCACCTTGTACAATGCCAAAACATTATGAAAACAGTTTGCAATGTATTAATATATCGAATCTGTATTGTTAAGGTGTCTTGAAACTGTCTGATTGACATTTGTAGTTCAATAAAATAAAAAAAAGAACAGTTTACCAGTGCATGTCCCGTGTTCCTTACTTCTGTTCTGGAGGTTAAAAATACTTCAGGAGAGATAGTGAACAAAATCATGCTGTTCTTTCTAAGAAAAGATAGTACAACTGATTTATGAGTAAGCCATGCCCTTTCAGTTCTTTTTCCAGAGTTGGGGATGGGATTATTCTGAATCATCTATACTCCCTTATCCTCTTGTGATCAAACAGCTTTTATGTGTGTTTGTGTGACCAGAGAGAAGAAATAAAAGGAGTAGCTAGTAATTAACCAGTTCCTTTATGTCAGTACCAGGACCATGGTCCTCATACACATGGTACCCTTAACAACTAAAATATCATGTCATCTAGTCTAACACCCAGGCAATGTATGGTCATAGTCCCCAAACTTCAGTTGTGAATATCACAAGCAGAGATGTCAGCTTGAAGAACTACCAATAGTTCTATAAAGGTTTTGGCTTCAACCTGTGAAACTGATTTAATCCCCTGGGCAGGGTACAGAGGTAAGTACTCTGCCCTCTGTTTCTAGCAGGCCAGAGAGAGAGATAGGCTATGATTTTGAAGGCTGAGGATTGCTCAGCTGCCAGCTTTTCCTGTAGATGGTATCACCACCATGAGATAATTAGCGTGCAGCCTCACCAGGACGTGGGGGCTGCCTATAAAAAAAGACCAACCAAAATGGAAAACTAGATTAACAAAATAGAGGGGTTAGTATGCTATAAAAATGTCTATGCTTCAACATGAAAGGGTCCTGAACATGCTAGTTCTAAATGCACTTTTCTTTCCTACTCTCATTTGTCAGAATGCAGTGTTTGAGAGAAACAGCAAGGTCAGTAAATTTAACTTTAGCAGTCTGGGCTTAGATTTCAAATAACACGGGTTGGAGCAGGCCTGGCACGGGGTAAATCTGATCTGCTTTCAGAAAAATAAAGTATTTGTTCTTTGGGCTACTGCCAACTTGGAGTCAAAGACAGATCACTTAAATGGCAGTCCAAGTCTTGAGCACATACAGAATCTGGCAGATAATTATATTATGATTCAATAGTAGATAAAGAATAAACTGGTAATAGTGTTTGTGTGTTTTTGTGTCTAAGGATACAACTTGTTTTATGGTCCCTGGAGTTTTTCCTGATACTTTTTATACAGTTAGAACAAGAGTCAAAACAAATAAATTATGCTATGAGGATGACAAACTCTGGAGTAACTGGAGTCAAGTGATGGGTGTAGGTAAGAAAACAGGATTTCATTAAAATTTAGAACATTAATGCAGAAACATTAATGCTGAAGCAGAAAATTGATTGGGGAAAGGGACTGTCATGCTTTTTTGATGTCAATCAAACAGTACTTATAATTTAAATGTATTTTATATTTAATTAATATCAAGTCACTGGATTCATTGGCAATATATAACTATTTGGAAAAGCCACAGTCCACACAGTCGAATGTTACTAGCTTCCTGGCTGTATTTTACTGCTGCTGTATCACAAGTAGTACTTCTCGTCTGGCTATTAATTTGATAAGGGTTAGAATATCTTCATTCTTAGAACTCCTGTTTCCTGAAGCCACACCTAAGCACACCTGCACAGTATACAGGTGTCATGACCAAAACCCTTCAGCAATGTGACTGTACTTGCCTTACTCCTGCTGTCAATCTGCTGCTTTGCTTATCTAGCCGAGGATTGCTGTCATCCTGTGGTTTGAGTCTGTTAAGAACCAACATGATAAACTGTGCTCTGGATAATTCTTTTGTTGTTTTAAACATACTTTTGAAGCACTAATAGCCACTTATATATGAATAAACAAGCAGCCATCTGTTTCAAAATGTAGACTGAAGGAGTGTCAACTAAAGCACAATCTACTAACTTACCAATTGTTGGACATTAGCTAGTTGACAGAAATGTAGCTGTGTTACTGTCCCTACATGTCTTACTTCATCAGTGACATGGAACTGAAGAAGGCAGTTGTAAGCTGAAAGCAGAGAAAAAGACTAAGGCCAACTGGGCATGGTGTCATGCACCTGGAAGGCTGAGCCAGGGCATTCAGAAGTTGAGCTCAACCTGGGCAAATTGATAAGACTCTGTCTCAGTACTTAAAGGGGGACAGTGTGAAGATGTAGATCAGCATGAAGGCCCTGGTTTTAAATCCCTAGTAACACAAACACAAAGACACATGCATGTATGCACACACACACACACACACACACACACACACTCTACAAAGAATAATATCCTGGTTAATCATAGACAAAAGAAGAGTTCAATTCCTGTATATTGTATAACATACAAAGATTGTCCTACTGCTCTCAATTCCAGGATAAATGTTAACACTTGAGATCAAAAACTTGCAATCTTCACTACTTTGCAGTTGACTTCCTTTCACACATAGAGCTTTGAGGGGACTTGGCTTCCAGGAGACAGAAAAATAGACTATAAACACAAAAGGCAATGAAAAGAAAGCTTGCCTGCAATCAGAAAGTACTCTCATTCCTAGTTTCAGCTAAGCACACTGAATTCATGAATACCTTTTATTGAATTGTGTTTTAAGGCTTTCACTTAGTGTCTGTTTGTCACAAAAATGAACCAATGCAAGCAAAGCATCTCTAGCTATCTAAATCAATAGTGGGGCTCACCAGGGTTTGATAGTATTTATTAAATAGCCAAAATTTGTATTCAGCCTACACCTAAGCCTTTGTCACCCCCATACACACATGCACACCACACACACACACACACACACACACACACACACACACAACCACACACAACCACTTCCTTGAAACCCCATATATTTACATCTGATAAAGTTGTGCCTGGCTAGGCTTGTTTCCTATCCCAACTCTTAATTTGAGCTAGGGGTGCCTATTATTTAGTACCAAGCACCACTCCAGATGCTGTCTATGCCTGAAACCAAAAGGCATCCGTCTAATCTCTCCAGGCCCGACTTAGTACTGGGATAGCCTCATAAGTGACATAGCTGTCATTTTTAAGAGACATTCTCAGGTTTTTGAGCCCGATGTGTGAGTCTAACTGGAAATTTTAGATACTAAACCTCAGAAAGAAACATTCTGGAGTATTTACAAGGGCAATTTAAGGGCTCCATAAAACATTATTTCTTGAGACAATTGTACCTATTCTTTTTTGTGAGCCTGGTTCTAAAGGCTTAGAATTACATGGAGGCACTGAGCCAGAACCATATGTATATACAGACACCTGCTTACTACCAGTGTCCTGTAGGTTCTTTGTTGGTCAGAGAAGTCACCTAAGTATGGTTCAGGTAGTCCAGGATGCTTCTTTCTAACTTTAGAAATCTATAATACCTTTTAAAAAAATTACCACGTAGTTCTTCACTTCTCTACATTTTTTTTTTTTTTTGTCTTTTTGAGGCAGGGTCTCACTATGCAGCTCAGGCTGGCCTTAAGCTCGCATTGTAGCTCAGGCTGGTCTCGAACTCACAACAATCCTCCTGCCTCAGCCTCCCGAGTGCTGGGATTACAGGCCTGCGCCACCACGCCCGGCTTTGCTTCTCTACATTTTTTTACCAGAAAAGTTTGGATTATTTTGCTGAATTCATGCACCTGCAATATTGGAATGGCAATGGAATACCCATCTCTGACAAAACTAAATAAAAAAGGAATATAAATTAAGGAACATTGTGTAGTGAAATACATACATATATATATATATATATATATATATATATATATATATATATATATATATATACACAAAATAGGATAGATATATAGCTAATTTCTCTTAATTCAATGAGAAGAAAAATGTACATGGACAACTTGTCCACATAATTTGAAAAATAAAATTCAGAAAAAAGGAATCATGTTTTTTTCCTCATTGTTTAGTCCTCTCCAAAGTCAAAGGATCTACAATAAAGAGGTATGAAGAGGCTTTGAAGGTCTTCCTAGGAAAAGAGTCAAACTAATGAAGAAGGAAGACCACATATTTGGAGGCCTTGGCCTAGCAGCAGAATGCAATTCATAGCTATGCACCCACAGTCTCGACTCCTCTGTCTTAGATGCTATTGTGGTAAGTGACTGACTTATTGGAGATAGGGGTGATTACTTTTCACTATGCAGAGGTAATGGGTCCATGGAGCTCTAATATCTGGTACTCAAGAATAAGTGAGCCAGTGGTTCCTATTTTAAAAGGCAAGGGTTTACTTAAGTATGTTTAATGGGCTAGCATATGGTCTATTTTAGAGAATATTCCATGTGCTTAAGTAAATACAAAGGAATAAAAATTAACCCATATTATCTGACCATAGTGCAATGAAGTTAGAAATTAATGGCACAAGAAACAGCAAAAACTCCATAAACAAATGGAAATTAAATAATATCCTCCAGAAGAAAATACAAGAAGCAAATAAATACCTGAAAAGATGGTCCACATCACTGACCATTCAAGAAATGCAGATTAAAACAATACCAAGATACCATCTCACCCCCAAAAGAATAGCTAACATAAAGAAATCAGCTAATAACAAATGCTGGAGAGGCTGTGGGGAAAAAGGAACCCTTTCCCACTGCTGGTGGGTAAACCAGGTACAACCACTATGGAAATCAGTGTGGAGACTTCTCAAAAAACTTGGACTAGAAATCATTCAATTCAGCTAGTCCCCTTCTGGGTATTTTCCCAGAAGAACGGAAAACATTGTATCACAGTGATATAGGTGCACCCATATTCATAGCAGCGCAATTTGTCATAGCCACATCTTGGAAGCAACCCAAACGTTCATCACCTAACGAATGGATGAAAAAGATATTGTATTTTTATAAAATGGAGTATTGCTAGGCTACAAAGACAAACTCAAAGTCTTCATAGGTAAGTGGATGCAACTAGAGGTTATAATTATAAGTGAAATAAATCAAACCCATATGTGTAAATATAGTATTGTCTCACTAGTGTAAATGTTACCTACCTGCATGATCCCAGGTATGAAATTCTCATGAAGACAAAACTATAGTGATGGAGAACAGAAACTACTGAGATTTGGGGATGGAGTAACTACAATGGGACAGGATGACCCTCTCCACACCTCTGAGAAAGCACAGGCTAGCCAGTTTAATGGTTCTCACCCCTCTGGCCCCGCCCCTCAGGCCCCACCCTGGTCCTCTGGCCTTGCCCCTCAAGCCACTCGTTGCTCCTCCAGCTGCGTCAGCCCCATAACTTACATGAGGCTTTGGAGTGACAACTAGACACAAACCATAACAAACTATTAATTAATCTGCTAGGAATACCAGCAGCATATGAATGATCTAAGTTCTCTGCACTGTAATCAGCATTTGGTGCTGCCATTATTTTTTATTTTAGCCATTTGGATAAGCATGTAATACCTCAAAGTGGTTTTCATTTGTATTTCTTTGATAATTAATGTTGAACATCTTTATTATATTATTTGCCACCTGTACATCTTCACATCTCTTTCATGAAATATCTTTTCATAATTTTTTCATTTTCTATTTGGATTGTTTGAGCTCTAAGTATCTTTTTACATATTCTAGATAAGTTTTTTGTAGGATATATGATTTGTAATTTTTTTAATGTATTTAGGACAGGGTCTAGAGGGTCTCACTATGTAGACTGGACTTGCAGTGATTCTTCTGTTTACAGCCTCCCAAGTGCTGGGATTATAGGCATGTGCCACCACACCCAGTCTCAATCAATGTCTCAGCTCACCCTCTGGGTGGGGCTGGCATGGCAGGCCAGGGATCGAACCCCTAGCCCCTATGTCTGCCTCAGCAAGCATTTTAATCTGCTGAACTATCTGGCCAAACCTGGTTTGTAAATATTCACCCAGCCTGCAGTTTATCTTTTCAACATGTTAATACAACCCTCCTGAAGAAAAATTCTTGGGGCTAGGGAGATGGCTCAGTGGAATAAGTGCTTCCCTGGCAAGCTTAAGAGCCTGACTTCAATCCCTGGTTCTACCAAAAAAAATTCTTAAATTTTGATGAAATCAAATTTAAACTGGTTTTCCATTTATGGATAGTGTTTGTGGCATCAAGCCTAAGAACTTTTTTTTTTCATGGAACCAAGGATTGAACTCATGCCCTTGTGCTTGCCAGGGAAGCGCTTATTCCACTAAGCCATCTCCTTGGCCCCTAGCCTAAGAACTTTGCATGGGCTCTAGATCATTGAAACAGAATCTTTTAGTATTTTTCTAAGTTTTATGCTCTGATCTATTTTGAGTTAGCTTTGCATAAGGTGGAGCATCAAAGTTGATTTTTTGCCTACAGATACCAATGACATTTTTCACAATTGAAAAATCATTGAATTGATTTTAAATATTTGCCAAAAATCAGTGAAAATTTTTTTGTGGTTTGACTTCTGGGCTCTTTGCTCCTTCCTACTGATTCATATGTCTGTCCACTGTCACTGCCATATGTCTTGATTACCATAGTTACATAGTGCACCTTTAGTTGGGAAGTGATTTTGCCTACTTTATTCTTTATCAAAATCACTTAGTATTTTTGAGTCTTTGCATTTCCATATAAATTTTAGAATAAATATACATATGTCTGAGAAAACCCTTGCTAATTTTTTTTTCTTTTTTTAATGTATTTGGTATAGGGTCTCACTACACAGATCAGACTTGGAGTGATCCTCCTGTTTTCAGCCTCCCAAGTACTAGGATTACAGGAATGCGCCACCATGCCCTGACTTGTACATCGGCTCACCATGCCCCAAGGGCAGGGCTGGCAGAGCATGCAGGACCAACAATCGAACCTCTAGTCCCTGAACTTGCCAAAGTGGGTGCTTAGTCCACTGAGCTATCTTGCCAGCCCTTGTTTGCTAAGATTTTGATAGGAACTTTACTAATCTATGTAACAGTTTGGAGAGAATCTTTATGATGTTGAGTCTTCTAATATATCAATAGAGTTAAGTCTAATTAGTAAGGCCTTATGTTCTTTTGTCAATGTTTTGTAATTTTCAGCACACAGGTCCTGTGTAACTTTTGTTAAGTCTATGTCTTGGTATTTAATTTTCTTTGGAGCAATTATAAATTATATTGTGTTATTGTTTAGATTTCCACATTATTCATATAAAGAAATGTGATTGGTTTTTTGTGTTGCGCTTATATCATAAAGCCTTACTAAGTACAATTCTTAGTTCTTAGTTTCATTTTTTAAGATTCACTTGGATATTTTTTTTGAATGATCAAATCTAAGAACAGAGAGTTTCACTTGATTTTTTTGTGATCTATATGAATTTTCTTCTTCTTGCCATACTATGACAGGATATACTTTTCTTGCCATTGTACTGGCTGGACCTTCCAGAACAGTGCTGTCTAGATGGGTAAAAAAACAATGTATTTGTCTATTATTGATATTCTTTATTAATTTTTAAAAATGTTATATTACATTTTTAGTTCTATATTTTCCATTTTATAAATATGAGCAAGTTTTTTTTTTTTTAACTAGGTACAGAATGTCTGACTAATTGTCATTTTGGAAGGAAATAAGAACAAGAAAAGCTCCCTTGGAGGAAAGAATGTGAGAAGAGGCCTTCATATAAAATGGTGCATTATAGCCCCACCTCTGGCTACTCAAGAGTGTCTTCTCATTTCATCCTTACAACTCCACAATGATTACACCAATAATTAAATCCATTTTTCAGATGAGGAAACTGATGCCTGCACAGGTAAAGTTCTTTACTAAGGTCTCATAGCTAGGAAGCCAGGTAGATGGAACTAGAAGCCAGGTATTTCTAGAGCTAAAGCCATACTCTCACCAGTACACAGAAGTTTAGCTCAGATTCCCCATGTTTTAGACATTTTTCCATTGTTGTAACAAAATGTTCAACACCCACAACTCAAATGGGGAGAGGTTTATTTTGACTTACTGTTTCAATCCTTGTTGAGTTGGCTCCAAAGCAGAAAGAAGATGGCAGAGGTGCACAGCAGAAAAATGGTGCCCAATTAATGGCAGCAAGAAATAAACAAGGGAGGAAAGGGAGAATAATATAGCTTTCCATGTCCTACTTCCAGTGGCCCATCTTCTACCAGACCTCACTTCCTAACAGCACATTTAGCTATGAACTCATCAGTGGAGTAATCCACTGGTAAGTATAAGCATTCCACTATCCAATTAACTTCCACACATGTGAGAATTTGGGGAGATATCTGAGATCTAAATAGTAATACCCCATCAAAGGGAGGTCTTCATGAATACCCTCAGGATGTGACCACACACTTTTTATGATCCTTACGTCGTTCTAACCTCCCACCATGCTTGTTCTTTTCTGCTGTTGAGTTCGAGTCACATGCACCTGTGAAGGATGCCATCATGGCATCACTTTTATTCACTTCTAACACAGGGCCTTGTAGGGTAGTAGCCATCCACAGATGTCTACAGGTAGGCCATACACGGGAATTTAATGCAATTAAACCTAAGATCTCAAAACCACCCTTTCCAGAGGGATGTTGTGAGGATTCTGTGTATGCATGCTCATAAAAGGAACACATACCAAGCACTTACTATAAGGAAAGATTGTTATTAGGTTATTTACTGCTATTTTTATTTGACTAGTCTCCCTTTGTGGATTTAAAGTAATTTCTTTCCCCAAAAGAAGGCTGGATCAGATGTAGTCATAAGGATACATGAGGCATAAAGACAAGTTTCCCAAGCACTAACTCCTCAGGAAATATTTCTTGCCCCTTCAAAAACTACTTACAGAGCTTGGGAGGCTGAAAACAGAAAGAACACTATGAGTCCAATCTGTGCAGTGAGACCCTGTAAACCCTGTACTAAATACATTTAAAAAAAACTACTCCATCAACACTGAGTTCTGTGTCCTCTAATAACACAAAAGCACCTTATGATAAAATAATTTAGCTCAAATCTCCAACACAGAACCACACATCTATTTCCTATCTCTTCCTGTCCATGTCCTGTCTATGTCCCTAATCAGAAACCAGATGCCATGTAGTATATTTGGTTTTGTGTTATAACTTCCATTTTCTTGCTGAGATTGTCTATTTGTTTGAAGAGACAATACAATTACTTGCTAAAGAACTTTTGTGATAGGTATGATAAAGCCCTTGTCAGATAATTCTAATATCTGATTTATCTAGGTGTTGATATCAGTTGATTATCTTAGTGATTTTTTATTGTAATCTGGATATTTTGACTATTATGTCAGGAGTTTCCTGATTCTGATTTAAATTTTATTTTAGCAGGTAGTCACTCTATTTAGGTTTAGCACACAGCTCCTAGGCTGCTTTGGCAGGCTGTGATTCCCATGACAAGTGACTTTCAAGAGGCTCTAGTGTACTACTTTGATTTGCTTGATTAATGTGATGTTGATGGAGCCAACAATCCAAAGCAGGGTCTTCCCAGTTGCTTGGGAAAGTGGGGGTGGGTGGGGCAGGGTTCTATTCTGTGGGAACAAAGGATTGTTTTTATGTCTGCTTGTTCTCATGGGATTCTCTCTGCAGCAATGTTTATCATTCTGGTACAGTATCTCTCAGTGGGAGAAAGGATCCTAAAGATCATGATTACCTGTTGAGGTAAAGATCTCCCCGCTTAACAGTGTCCCTAGTTGTACAGTATCTTTAGTTGGGGTAAGGGAGTCTCTGGCATGATAGCATAGGACAGTACTTTTGTAGCTGTTTATTATTATACTAGCTAGATCCACTTTGCTGGTGCTGCCATTCTTACATAGTGTTGTTGGCAGAACTCTCATTTAATCCAGAGGTAGAAGGAACCTCCATGAGATACCAGTTGTTGCTAGATTTGGGGCTGGGAAATTCTGATCCTAGGTTGCCTCCATCTTTTGAGCAGAGAAGGATAAGGAACCCTGCTACTGTGGCATTCTTCTAATCCTGGTATTCCTAACTCTTCTGCCCGTTCTTTTCTCACTTTCAAAATTCTCCTTTAACCATCCCTTGCATTGCTGCCTGGATCTATGGTTGTAGTACTTAGCTAGGAATTTTTTTTTTTTTTTTGCAGAACCAGGGATTGAACTCAGGCCCTTGTGCTTGCCAGGGAAGCACTTATTCCACTGAGCCGCCTCCCCAGCCGTAGTACTTAGCTAGGAGAAGCAGGGAAAAATGAGTATTCTGCCTTAAGAGGAGGACTAATTTTGTTTTGATTTCTGCTACTGCTTCTCCTAGGAATGACATGGGCTTTCACACATCACCCTTTCTTTGGTAAAGGGGACTTGCTTTGGTTAATATATCAAGTTCCTAAGGGTGTGTGTGTGTGTGTGTGTGTGTGTGTGTGTGTGTGTGTGTGTGTATTTGAGAAGAAAGGCCAGTAGAAATCATCCCTGAAATACTTTACAATAGGCAAATATTCTAATGGGGCACTGAGTTAGCTGAGCATTTGTCTTGCCTGTAAGGTATTCCTATATCACTATTCACATAAGGATCATATTTTGAGCAGTCTAAATAATTCAATTTTAGTATTTCCAGACATCCTGGAGGTAAAGTGATTTTAAGATATTCTCCACCTTTTGTATGATATCTTGAGATAGTAATGTATTACATACTATTTGTAGGACTGGCTCTCAATAAAAATGAGGTGGCACTGGATAAGACTGCCTGTGGTGGGCTGAAAATGTTCCCCCTAAGACGCCCATATCCTAATCTTTATTTAGGATATTAATTTACATGAATTTTCAAGTGTGATTAAATTAAGGATATTAAAATGAGATTACCCTAGATTACCCAAGGGGGCCTAATCTAACTACAGAGTCCTTATAAGAGAGAGGCAGGAAGGTCAGACTCAGGAAATACTATGTGACTATGGAAACAGAAGACAAGGAGTCAGAGAGAAATTGAAAAATGATATGCTGCTAGCTTGGAAAATGGAAAGAGGAGCTTTGAGCTGAAGAATACAAGCAGTCTTCAGCAAGCTGGAAATTGGATGATTTCAAACTTTGGTAATATATTTGTGTTCTTTTAAATATTAAGTTTGTGGTGACTTATTATGGCAACAATACGAAATAAAAATGCTGTTAGAAGGCAAGTGACATAATAAGAGATTAGAGGTCAAGGGGTGTTGTACGGCATTTGCAGTAGTATGACTGCTGTGTAAAGATGAGAAGAACATGAGACTAGAGTGAGAGCATGAAGTTTGAGAGGAAAGTGTCTCACCCTATCTCAATGTCTATAAAACCACTGTCCAATAGAACTTCTGTGATGAAGGAAATGTTCTATATCTGCATGTTCCAATACAGTAGCCATTAAACACATGTGACTACTAAGCATTTGAAATGGAGCTAGAACAATGGATAAACTAAATTTTTAATTTTATTTATTCTTAATTTAAATGTCAAAAGGCACATTTTAAAAGTTAGTGAGTACTGTACTGGACAAGGAAGGTCTCTGTCATTTTAAAAGTACAGATAAAGTGAATATAGATGCATTTGTCAAGTTCTGCAATGCTAAGACAGGTGTAGGAACACATGCCTGTAATCCTAGAAGCTCCTCAAAATGTTAAATATAGAACTATCACATGACTTAGTAATTCTACTCCTAGATATAAACCCAAGAAACACGAAAAGATATGACCATATAGAAGCCTGAATATGAATGCTAGACTAGTATTATTCATAATTATCCCAAAGTTAAAACAACCCATTTGCACACTAACTGATTGATGGGTAAATAAAACATGGTATATAAATACAACAGAATATTATTCAGGAATAAAAATCAAGTTATGACTCATGATATAATATAGATGAATCCTAAAAGCATTGTGCTAAATGAAATAAGCCAGTAACAAAAGATCACATAGTATATGTTTTCATTTGTGTGAAAGTCCAGTACAGGGATATCTGTACTGGACAGAGAGCAAATTAGTAGTTTCTTAGGGTCAGTGGTAGAGTAGAAGCATGAAGGTGAAAGCTAAAAAAACTAGATTTTTTTTCTGAGATGACGAAAATGTCCTAAAACTTAACTATGGCTATATTTGCACACATCTACAAATATATTAAAAAACACTGAGTTGCACACTTTAATGTGAGAATTTATGGTATGTGAATTATAGCTCAATAGTTACTTTTGAAAGCAAGTGATAGAATAATATATGTACTGTGAGCTCATTTATATAAAAACCAAAACTACATATGCATGCAATATAAACATTTGTGAATGTATGTCAATATATAGAACATGATTTGGAAGGAAAGTCACCCATCTGTTAGCACTGGTTACTTCTAGAGAGGGAAGTGGGATTGCCTTCTGTAACATCACACTTTCCAGTTTCTCCTCCTACCACTGGGGTTGTTCCTCCAAGTTGCTTTGTAGGCATTCCTTCCTCTGCTCACTCATTTAGCATACACTTGTCACTCTTCAGGCTTTCCTTGAAGTGATAAGACCATCATGCATTTCCTGTGGCTTATACAACTCCCATTTATATCCTGTCTCACACATTCAACACATATCCATGAAGCACCTACTGGGTACTATGCCAGATGCTAGACACTCAGCAGAAACAAGGTGAATAGGGTCACTGCTCTCAGCAGCCTACATTCTAGTGATGGGGAAAATAAATAATAAATAAGTAATCCTATTAATTAAATTGATCATTTTAGATAATATTAAATGGCAGGAGAAAATTAAAATAGGGTGATAGGATGTGACACTGACCAAGGTAGGGGCTACTTTGTTAAGATGACCAAGATAAGCCTCTCTGAGGAGCGGAGACTAGAACTGAGACCTGAATGATGAGAAAGGTGAAAAAATAACATTTTAGGCAGAGTACAGAGATCCTCAAGAGAACAATTTACAGCCAGGAGCACAGTTAGCAAGGACATCGTATAGGCTAAGTTCAGGGATTTCAGCAAGGGCTATATCTGCCTAGGTCCTCAGTAAGGTGATCAAAGCCAGTGATAAAAATTTGGAAATTAAAGCTATTTAAAGCTCTAGGAACAGATGAATTATGATGAAAGTGAAGAACAAGAAGAAAATGAGGCTTAACAAAAGAGTCCTAACTTTTAAATCTGCTCTATATAAGTCGAACATGTTTCAAAATGATGCTATGAACTTTCTCTCAAAAACTGGTGCTCCTGTATTTTCTATCACCTATTCATCAGTAGGCTGAATAATATCAAATCATTGGGATCACTTTGCACTGTTCAGTGTCCTTGAGGATTGGTTTTTGACATCATCATCTCATCATCATTTGATGATAATCATCACTTAGTTTGTGACTATTGTGGTTTGGGGTTTTTGTGAGGAGAACAATACAATACAGAACATATTTTATAAGATTATTTTACAATGAATCACCCAAAGAATCATATATAAGTGTGCAGGAAATCTGCCCACACACTAAAGACCAAAGAATCCAACTGAGGGCCTAGATCCTAATAACCTGCAAGAGTTCAGCTGAAGACTTAGAGCCCATAACAATGTCTCCCATAAGCCCAATTGGAGGCCTAGAACCCACAACAATGTCTCATGCAGGCCTGCTTCATGGATCTGCACTGGTAAGGCCCAAAGGTCAGTAGTGGAAGCTAGAAAGTCTATACCAGCAGGATGAAGGTTCTTGTGCTAGCAGGCTGAGGGATCTGCACTGGAGCCAGGAAGCAATGCTTAAGGTCAGAACCAGAGCTTCCCCAAAAATACCATAGCCATCTGAAGCTACAGTGAGGTCCCAATCTCCTCTGGCAATGAGGAAAGCTAAGTGCCCATTAGGAAAGCCAACGTGACAAGCTTCTCCATGAGGCTGAGCCATGAACCATCTTGCCCTCTGGAGCTAGGAAGTGATGCTCAACATGAGGACTAGAGCTCCCCCAAAATGAATTGTAGCCATTCGCAGCAACAACAAAGGTCCTGAATTCCTCCAGTGACAAGAACAGCCAAGTTCATCAGGAAATCCAGCATGACAAGGTCCTCCTGAAGAATAGCCATGGAAAGCTGCTGGTTTCAACAGCTCCAACAGCTTCCCCTAACAGCCTCCACAGCTTCTCCAGTTCTGCATCTTATGCTGCAGGCAACAATGCTCCAGTCTGCCTCCCATACCCAGCACCATGCTAGTTCAGTTCAGCTGGGTATAACAAGTTGACCACCAGTTAACAATCCACTGCAACGATTATCATCTTGTTTCTGGCTACTACAATAGTCTTCTAGCTGATGTTCACACATCCAGCCTTGTCTTCTACTACCTCCAGGGGGTCCTTCCAAAAAGCCTTGATCACTCTATTTCCCTGCTTAAAACCCTTTCGTGATTTCCTACTACTTAATGTACTGTACAGTTCTTAAACCTAACATTTCAAGACATGGTTCCTGATTACTTCTTTTATCTCACCCTCCGCCTACTCCTCTCCTTTTACTTGTGTACAAACCAATTTATCATTGTTCTTAGTCTCTGGACTCATCATTCTTACTTATGTCTGCAAATAGTCACCTGCAACATACCCTTCACCCACATACCACCTGTTCTCCTTTAGCATTATGAGAAATTTATAACTGCCCTTCAACCAAACCAACTTGACCTCTTATTTCTTGAGGTCTTTTCAATACCTTAGGCATACTTCCATCTTTACTATCTATAATAATATTTTGTATTTACATGTTCGTATATCCTTTTCTCCACACCACTAGTCAATAAGCTTAACAAAAGCAGACTGTTAAAAGAGTTTGACATGGGTCATTTAATTGAATTCTTACAACAATCTTCTATATAGGTACTATTTTGATCCCCATTTCTTGGAAGAGAATACTGTCTCAAAGAGGTTAATTACATTATCCGAAGTTGTAGAGTTAGTAAGTGGCAAAGTAGAATTTACGTCAGCACTGCCTCAAACCTGTCCTTTAAACTACTATGGCCAACTACTTCCACTTACCAGTGTCAGTTGTGATTCTAGAACAGTACCATTCCCTACCTAGGATACTGATGTGTAACATGGTAAAGTTAAATGCATTTCAAAACCTCAAGAGCCACAGGTGACTGGTGGCTGTCATAATAGAGGGCACTGAGAATATTTCCACCATCATGGAAAGTTTTATAGAACTGTACTGCAGGAATGCACATGCCTTACGACAGGTGCTTCCTTCAGGTGCTGTATCCTCCTCCTTTCTCTGCCAGTCTGTTTCTTTTCACTTCAGAAGGCCAAGAAAACACTGAGCCATGAACAAGGTAACAAATTTCATCCTTGTCTCCAGCACTCACCTCAACAATATCACCCTTTCTATTTGCTACTCTTGCACTCAATTTGGTTACTTACTGCAGTTCAACCCATGTAGCCCCACCTGCATTTCAGTGAATGCAGAGGTCCTACTGTCATTCATTCTTAACCTGCGTCTGAGCCAGATGACTAGATAGACAAACATTTCACAGCCACATGCATAAAAGGTCCCCCAGAAATAGAGATCCCTGACCCTGGCTTATACCCTCTTTCTTAGCTCCCCAGAGGCTGAGTTCACCCTGATCCTGACCCACATGTTTTGAGAGCAGGTAGCTACTGAGGTGCAGCTTCCTGTGACCACTACATCTCCAATAAGATTTTGGAGCTAGAAAAATAACCTGGAACCTTTTAAAAGCCCACGCTCACATTTTCAATGTAACTGAAATTGGATAATGTGCAAAAGGCATGCTGGTTATAATTTGCTCTACACATGGGGATGAGGAGGGCAGAAAGACACAAAGCTCCCAAGGACAAGAGAACTACAAAAGGTAACTTATCCATGGGTATGGAGGTCTGGCCCAACAGATTATTGAAACCAGTGGGTAATCCAAACAGGACTCTGTAATATCCACACCTGATCTCTGAACTCCAGAATATTTTCCGTCTAATGAACTTTTCTTAGACTGACATATACTTTCCAAATTGATTCCATCTTATGGCCAGATGGAGGCAATAGCATGCTAATTAGGCAACAGGCTAAAATAATCAATTTGCCGTGGGGATTCTCAATGCAGGTATCTGAGTCACCTGGACACATACTGCAAACAAAGATTTGGCCTGTCATGGCAACAAAGATCTGAATCACCTAAGGCTCTTCTTTGAAGTCCATCTCCAAAGTGAGTCAGGTGTCTCAAGCTGAATGTTTCTGAGCGCACAGTGCTGCCAGTTACATGGTATACTGTGTTCTTAGTCAGAGGCACACGCTGTTGATTCCCAAAAGAACCTCATGGAGAAATAACTTGAGTCCACCTTGAGCCCCCGAGCAATGAGAGGTAGTAGGGAAAGGAAAGCTGGGGATAGCTCTGCCCCATCCCTTTGATATATGATGCATACTAGTTTAAAAACACAGTAATAAAATGGGGACAGCAAGCACCAGGCAGTTCTGGCTCAGCCAAGCTTGAAGTGGACGTAGTAGAATGGCAGTGGAGCAAGAAAGGACAAAGGGTCAGAAGAGAGAGTCAAAGCTCCTAAAAACAAGAGTCCTTGCTGGAGACATTTGTTGGTTTCTGTTTTTCCATTAAAAGGAAAAAATGTAGGTCAACACACTCAAAGAACTGTGACCAGGAACAGTGCGTTTGAGAAGGAGTCACTCGCTGAGGCTTGCCAAGATGAAGCAGTAAGAGATACACCTCTCATTTCAGGGCATTTAGCTGAGGTCACTTGGCTTCAGGGAAAACTCAGACTGCTGAACCTCTGGTGTGTATTCCCTACAGGCCCTAGGAGCTGGATATGAGGGGAATTGAAGATTTTAAAATGACCATCTGACTGGTTGGCCCGCATGAGCTGACAAACACAGGAATGTCTTTGAGCAAACTGTGCCTAGTTTGGCTTTTAAACAAAGTGGGCAAGGCTCACGGAGCTTGGCTAAATATAGACAGCACAGGGGGAGGCTAGGAGGCAGGACAGCTAGGTTTTATTCCCAGGTCTTTGAGTTCACCTTCAGCCAAACTCCCTGTGTGTGTTTCTATCATATACTGATTTAGTAAAGTAGGGAGGGTACTGCATTTTCTTGTCTCAACTTTGCTAAAAAAAAAAAAAAATCCAAGATGGGAAGAAGACTGATTATGATCAGATGGAAAGTGGGTGGCTGATGTACCTCTGGAATACTACAAGGCCATGAGTGTCTACTGGGAGCCACTAGTTTTCCTAGACTAACCTCAGTGGCTGCCTATTCAGAGCCAAAAGGTGGCTGCCTCACTCCTGGTGCAGCAGCAGAGGTGGTTCAGGCACTCAAGAAGCTCCAAATCAGAACTTCTGCCTAACACATGGCTGAGGAAGACAAGTAAAATGCAAGGATTAAAGTAGTAAATTAAAGCAGAAAATTCAGAAAGCAGATAATGCCCACCCTTTGTCACTGCCCTCCAGGTGATTCCCTTCACCAGCAAGATTCTTCTTGCTCAGAAGCAAGGAAGCCAAAGCAAAGGCAGTGCTTTTCTGGTCTGTGGTTAGGAGGTAGATTCTCAAGGAAAATCAGAATTGTACACAACGCAGGGGAGCCAAGCCCAAGGAAAGTAATTCATATTTCCTGCATCAAGACCCTTGGCTTTCCCTCATCCCTGCACACTTCCTCCAGAAGTTGTTGCATCTTTGTGTGGCAGGAACATGTGAGAGGAGCTATTATTTTTCATTATAGAATTGCCAGGTAGCTACTATATAAAATTAAGAGCATAAAGGAAAATATACAGTGACAAATAAAAATCACTATAATCCTATCACTTAAACATTGCTGAGGTTAGCAGGTTATACTCAAATTCAGACTTCAAGAAAGTTATTAAACCTTCCAGAAAATCTTAGTGTTCTTATGTACAACATGAAAATAATCAGTTTTCAGCTGAAAATATTATTCAAGGATGAGAAAATTCATGTAAAGAGGTCTCAAAGTGATCAATAAAGTTTGGCTCTTGCCATTATTATTATTCTATACCTATATATTCAAAATCACTCATCTTGAGGGCTACATAATATTTTATCATGTAACCATCCTATTTCCCTAATGTTAAAACATCTATATTATTTCAATGACTTCATTATTATTAAAATGCTACATGCATCTTCTTATATTCATCTGATCATTTCTTTTTCTAATTTGATGTCTTTTTATTCCAAATCCAAACAAAATATTGTCTTTATTTCCTTTCATATAGAAATAATAATAAAAATGTGCATTGTTTCATTACTGTAAGAAAGTACATAAAAGTTCTGGCTATATGTATAAGACAAAAAACAGAACAGTGGCACAGAATAACAATAAAAAGAGAAGAAATGGAAGTTACTATTAATAGGTAATAGGATCATCTATCTAGGAAAAATCAATAAATAAAATCAGCAATCTCCATTTGTTTTGGAAAGAAAAAGTACTTTACAAAGGCAGTAACTGAGTAGACAACAGTACAGTAAAACATTATAATAGAAAGTATTGATTATCAAGAAAAAATATACATGTATATATACAAGATAGTTAAGATAGCTGTACTACTGATTTCTTTTTTTAAAGGGTACATAAATATTTAATGACAATGACAATTAAAATTCATTAGGAAACCATTTAAAATAAAAATAGGGGATATATTTTCCAAGATAAAAGGGGAAAAAGACAAAAGTTTGTGAGATAGCCTTCAGCACAGAATCGAATGGCTCTATAGGAACAAGGAGAGTTGGCTTATATATAAAAGCTTCCCATCTCCCCAGTCCAGTCGGCTATGCAAGTGAGGCATACAGGATGCCAGGAAAGCTTGGTTCTTTTGTTAGATAGGTCTTGCTTTATCTTGGTCTTAACCATCCAGCAGAAAAGTATAAAAACAAGGTATAAAAAGTAAAGCTATATTAATATGCTGAGCTGCAAAAGGCTCAAGTCAACATCTTCTGACATTGCCAGTCCTACAGAAAAATCACTACTATTATGGACTACTGGACTATATTGGATTATTTTGCTGAATTCTCCCACATACAATATTTAAATGGCAATGGAATACCCATCTCTGACAAAACTAAACAAAAAAAGGTTACACAAATGAAGAACCATTTCGTATCTGTATATACAAAATAGGATAGATATACAACTATTTCTCTTAATTCAGTGAGAAGAAAGATTTGTATTAACAGTGTCTGGACAGGATATCATGTCTGCATCTTGTACTATGATCATTTCTTTAACAATCATTTCCCTGAATTTGGTTTACCAGATAAGAAAGTATGAATATATTTAGTCTCTTGCTATGGATTGCAAACTGGCTTTCCAAACAGGTTCTACTCATTTAAATTTCTGCTCACAGGGCATTAAGAACTCATCCTTCCGTGCTTTAAAAGTGAATAATGTTTTTTAAAATGTCTTTCTTTGGGGGGGATAGTGTTCTGCTTTCCTTTGTTTTTAGGCCTTTGATTATAATGGATGACAAAAACATTAAGCTGATTCTTTAAGCTTGTAAGAACATACAGGTTTCCATAGACTAAGTCTATCAAGAAATTTTCGAGGAGTTTGAAATGAAAATAGACAGAGACATTTCTATGAAAAATAATATACATTTGAATAGGTGATGTGCCTATATGTAACTACTTCAATTAAGATATAGAAGACTATATATCTTAATAGATTGTCACAAAGTACACACCTCCTAGATACTACCTCAGACAAAAAGAGGTAGGACCCTACCTCAAACTGATAAAAGCCATTTTTGACAAACCAATTGCCAACATCATACTAAATGGGGAAAACTGAAAGCATTTCCTCTAAAATCAGGAATGAGCCAGGGGTGGCCTTCTTAACCATTCCTTTTCAATAAAGTACTGAAAACTTTAGTACTTGTAATCACACAAGAGAATGAAATAAAAGGGATACATATAGGAAAAGGAAAAGTTCAAACTATCCTTTTAAAAATTTTAATTACCATATGTTTATGATATATAATAAATATATTCATTGTGGGGAACTGTTACATACACATATTATAACTTAATTCTTTTATTTCTCCTTACCCTTTTTTTACAGATGACATGATTCCTTACACAGAAGACCCAAAAATTATTTTATTTATTAGAGATAATAAATTCAGCAAAGCATCTTCAAGCAGTTACAGGGTCAGGGGTTCAATCCTCAGGCCTGCTGTGCCAACCCTGCTCCTGGGGTCACTGAGATGGCAACTGAGACTGGGTGTGGTGGTACGCACCTATAATCCCAGTACTTGGAAGGCTGTAAACAGGCGGATCACTACAAGTCCAATCTAGTACTGAGACTCTGAACATTCTGTAAACCCTTCCCTAAAATACAAAACTAAATAAATAAATAAATTCAACAAAATAGAATGACACAAAATCAATATGCAAAAACCCATACCATTCCTGTATACCAACAATGTACCCAATGAGAAAGAAATGAGAATAAGCAATTCCATTTTTGATAACTTCAAACAAAATTAAATATCTAATTTCATTTAACCAATGAAATGGAAGATATCTATAATTAAAACTATAATGCTCTGAAAAAAGAGATTGAAGAGGTTATCAGAAAACAGAAAGACCTCCCTTATTCTTAGATAGTGTCTAAATGGCCATTTAACACCATTTAAGGACAGGGCTATAGTTCAGAAGCACAGTGTCTGACTTGCAATTGTAAGGTCCTAAGTTCAATTCCCAGTTCCAAAAGAAAAGGTCATTTTTATAGATCCTTTATCAGTGTCAGCCATGTGGATGAGTCACAGCCATTATTAAAAAATAGATAAAAAATAAAAGGTTATTTTCACCAAAAATTAAATAAATTTAATGCAATTTCAATGAAAATATCAACTGCATTCCTCACCACACTAGAAAAAAAAAATCTTTATGAAACCAAAAGGGATCCAGGATAGCCAAAGCAATACTAAACAATATGACATCAACAGACATCACAGTCCCAGATTTCAGGTTATTTTACAAAGCTATATGGTAAAACAGCATGGTCATGGCACAAAAACAGACATATGAATCAATGGAACAGGAATGAGGACACAGAAACAATCTCAGGTCCATTCAGCCATCTAATCTTCAATAAGATGACCAAAAACATTTACTGGAGAAAATATAGCCTCTTTAATAAATGTTTCTGGGAAAACTGGTCTCACCCTGAACTTAAATAAAAATAGATCAAAGATCTACATATTAAAAAAGAAATGCTGAAATATAAAATTGGTAATACTCTTGAAGCCATAGACAGAGGCGAGGACTTTGGGAAGGTGACTGGATCATAATGGCTTGGTACTGATCAGTGGATTTGAAATGGGATTAACAGAATCCCATTTCATAAGAAAGAGCATGAGGAATCAACAAATATAATTATATCAAGTTTAAAGACTTCTGCACAGCAAAGGAAATAATCAACAGAATAAAGAGACAGTCTTTAGGATGGACAAAAAAAATTTTTCTAGGGGCTGGTGAGATAGCTCAGTCATCTAAAGCACCTGCTTAGGCAAGCTTAGGCAGGTGCAGGGCACTGTCATTCAATCCCTGGCACCACATGCCATACCAGCCCCACCCTCAGGGCAGGCTGAGCCAGCCAAAAAAAATTCCAGTTACTTCTTGGACAGAGGACTAATATCTAGGATATATAGAGAGATCAAGAAAAGGTAGACACCCCCTCAAAATAAAATACCCAAACAAAATATGAGCAACTGAAATAGACACATTAGAAAAAGTACAAATGGCCAATAAATACATGAAAAAATGTTCAATATCACTGATTATTAGAGCAATGCAAATTAAAACAACATTGAGATTTCAGGGACCAGGGAGATAGCTCAGTAGAATAAGCGCTTGAACTCAGGACCCTGGCAAGCACAGGGTCCTGAGTTCAAACCCCAGTACCACAAAAAAAGGAGATTTCATTTCACTACAGAAAGAATGGCTACCACCAAGAAATCAAATAATAACAAATGCTGGTAGGGTTATGGAGGAAATGAGTCCTTCTACATTGGCAGTGGAAATATAAACAACTATAATCACTATGTAAATCAGAAAATTCAAAATTAGAAATTTCATTTCACCCAGCTATTCCTCTTCTGGATATCTCCTCCAAAGAGTTAAACAAATCATACTACAGTGAAGTATATGCAGTGTAAAGGGTTAACAGAACTTTGTGCTTTAACTGTGGAAAATTATTTTTAAAAAACCTTGTGCTTCCTGTTATCTACTCTCTCCCTCTCGGCTCAAGGCTGCTGAACAATAAATAACTGTTTCTTGTCGAGGCAGCAAGCTAAGACAAAGTCCCTCCCTAACCATCTTCTGTAATGCGGTCAGCTTAAGATGTATCTTGTAAAAATATGCACTTATCACTAAGCTGTGAAAGACCTTTAGTTACAAACAGTTTACAGTTGTGTCATATGAATGCAGTTTTCTGTTGTTCTGTGCTAGATAACAAACTCGCTTACCAAACTGGATGTGATTTCTGTTATAAATACACCCCTGCTACCAACGTTTGGAGCCAATCAGCCTTCTCCTGCGTGAGAAATGGCTGACGGACCTGAGCTCAGTAAATAAAAGACTCTATTCAAATTCCTATTTGGCTGACCTGGTTCCTATGCTGAGTGACCCATAATAGCAGCATAACACATAATAGCTAAACTTTGGAAGTGATCTATATGACCATAAACAGATGAATGGATAAAAAGAATGTGGCATATATATACAGTGATACTATTCAACCAAAAGGAATAATCTGAGTCATTTGAAGGAAAAGGATAGACTTTGAGACTGTGCTAAGTAAAATGAATTAGACATAGAAGGCTAAGTATCTAAGGGTTTTTCATGTATCTTAGTTATTTTGTCATCACTAAGACACAATACCTGACACTTGAATGTTAAACAAGGAGACTTTTATTTTGACTCAGTTTGTAGAAGTTTCAGTTCACAGGCACCAAAGCAAGGCATGGTAGAGGGGCATGGTAGAGAAACTCACATCATGGCAGTCCAATGCAGAGATGGGGATGGAGTGACAGGGCAAAGAGATAAGCCCTTCGAAGCCATCTGAATATAAGCAAAAGATACACAACAATGAGAAACTCAAAATATAAATAACTGGAATAACAAAATCTTATAAAATGGTAGAGAACAAGAAGGTAGACTGGAGTTTGGAAGAGGATATGGGGATAGAAGAGACTTGAGAGTGGGGAGAGGTAGGGGAGATGAAAACTATTAAGGAGCAATATGTATATGCAGTTGATTAAGAAAGATATGTATGTATGTATACCGATTCCTCAAGATAAATGGTATCATTATGTGTTGCAAACATATACTAATTTAAAAAAATAGAATTTTGCCAGTTACCTCAGAAGCCTGTCACACATCCCACATCAATCCTAAAATTAACCACTATGCTTGCTTTTATGATATTCTCTTCTTTGGTTTCCTTTATAGTTTTATTACCCAAGTCCAAATCTAAAATACTGTAGTTTAGTTTAGTTTTACTTTTTAAAACTATTTCTTTCAATTAATGACTATTGTAAAAAAAAAATCACTGGGCTGCTTAAAGAAGCCTATGCTCAAAATACTCATTTTTTTAAATAGTAATTTATAGATATGTGAAAATATACCCTTAAGCAATTTCCCTATTGAGTTGATCAAATAAATTACTCTGCTTAAAACACAGATGGTCATTTTCATATAGTTACATGTCAGTTCAGTTTAAAAGTAATGCCTCCAACATCAATCAGTATAATTTTAACACTTGCCATTATAGTTAAATGTCAGTTTGAAATCAGGATTTAGAATTTCAATCTTGTTTATTTTTATACTATAAGATAGGTCAGGGGGCCAGGGAGATGGCGCAGAGGAATAAGCACTTCCCTGGCAAGCACAAGGGCCTGAGTTCAATCCCAGGTTCCACAAAAAAAAAAAAAAGATAGGTTAGAAATCTTTGTTGAAAACTACAAAATCTATTCTAATTAATTTAAGCAGAAATGAAATTTACTAAGTAACATTAAATCACAGCATTCTGGAGACCCAGAGGGCAAGTTCTGAAGAGGCTACAAGCAAGGCACAAACATACTGTGGGGGCTGCTCTGGCAAAAACACCATTGCTATTCCTCTAGAGCCACCAGTGCCCCAAGATCCTAGTCCTCCACTGGGAACTTCCAAGCTGCTGGTATTTTCCTTAAACAGCACTCCCCTCCCTAAGACCCCTGCCAGAGTAAATACTGAGCTGGATAGATTCTATTAGCTCTATGTGGCCCTTCTGTTACTTGCTGGCTTCTACTCTCCAGACTGTGCTCATGTCCTGTTTTGGATACCAGAAAGCATGGAAATGTTTTCTATTTTGGGTTTTTGTCACACTCAACTTTTCAGTAGAGTATAAACCTTTTAGGGCAGAGTCTAATTCATCACTTTTAAGAAATCAAACAAGTGGGCCGGCCAGATAGATCAGCTGATTAAAGCACCTGATTAGGCAGACACAAGGACTGAGGTTCAATCCCCAGTGTGCCATGCTGGCCCCACCCCCCAGGGTGCACTGAGACAGCAGTTGAGACTGGGCATGGTGGTGCATGCCTGTAATCCCAGTGTTTGGGAGGCTCAAAACAGAAGTATCACTACAAGTCCAATCTGTGTAGTGAGACCCTGTAGACCTTGTACTAAATACAAAAAAAAAAAAAAAAAAAAAAAAAAAAAAAAAAAAAAAAAAAAAAGAAAAAAAAAAAAAGAAATCAAACAATTAATTACCTAGTACATTAATCAGTAAATAGTAACTGAATGTTTATGCTGAGTCTGGCACTGTGCTGATGCTGGGGCTATCACTGTAAATAGGATAGACTAAGTTCTTTTTAGGGAGCTTATATTCTGGTCAGTATATAATGACAACAAATATATAAATGAATCATCATGATGTCAGATGAGAGGGGCAAGGTTATCTTAGTAATATGATCAGAGAAAGTCTCCCTGAGGAGCTTACAGTGGTGGGGAAACTTAAAGAAGGAAAATACAAAGGAATTCAAGTTAGCAGAACACAGAGAAAGAATATCACGTGAAGAGGAAAAGCACGTAATTACTAAGTCCCAGGAGAAAGCAGGATGAATAAAACAGAATGACATTTTTCAATTTTATTTCAAAAGTGTTGAGAAGCCATTAGAGGGCGTGAAGAGCTGAGAGTGACCTCATCTGATACACTTTTTGAAAGACCACTCTGGGTGCCAAGTAAAAACCAGACTGTAAGGGAGACAAACATAAACACTGTAGGAGGCAAGCAGCCTAGAGGAAAAATGATGGTTGTTTGGACTTCGGTGGTTGAGGGAATGTGAGAAGATCACAATTAGTATATGCCTCTGGGTCAGAATAGGAATAGTAATTCCTATTGGTAATGGCAGAGGAGGGGGAAAAGAAGAATCAAAGTTAACGTCCAGATCTTGGTTGGTACAAAAAGAGTGAATGGTGCTGACAGTTAATGTAATGTGAAATAGCAAGGTAAGGGGGTTTCAAGTTCAGATTCAGACATGTTGAAGTGTTGCTGTCCACAGGGACTAGACACTGTAAATAAACAAAGACATAAATGAGGCTTGAGTCCAAAGTAGGGGCTGGATCTCAAGTTCTTTTAAGAAGACATGTAAAATGTATAAGCTTCAGTTTTTAAGAAATTGGTAATACAGAGGCCGGGGAGATGACTCAGTAGAATAAGTGATTGCCTGGCAAGCACAAGGGCCAGAGTTCAATCCCTAGTTCCACCAAAAAAAAGAAAGAAAGAAAGAAAGAAACTGCTAATGACTGTTCCTGGAATTAAAAGGTGCCCAAAATTATGATTGCTTCTAGGCCTACCCTTGGAAGTGTAGCCCTCTGAATGTTCTTTACGTCACCAGCTGATATCCTGATGTTGTTTTGGATATCCAGAGGAACGGAATATGCTGTACCAGTTTGTCAGGACTTCCCAGGATTTTGTAGCAAGATTCACAGTGTACCTAGCTTTGATGTTAGGGTTCTGGGTTTTATTTTGTAAAAGCCTCCAGAGAATGTGAAACTGGGATAGAATCATAAGCAGTGACATTTCACAGGTATCCCTGTAGCCTGCTGATAGTTGCTCCTGTGTGGTCCTATATAAGAAAGAAATTAAAAACCTGCACCTAACCAATGTATATATTTTTCTTTCTTTCTTTTTTTATTGGTGGTACCAGGGATCAAACTCTCAATGCATACATTTTTCCTGCTGCCTTTCTTCAATAAAACTTAGCGGTGAACAAAAGATGCAATTGAGACTTAAGAATCCAAAAATAAAAGACTTATGAATCCTTCTAATGAGTCACGTACCTGGAGGCAACCGTGAGACCCTCACAACACACCTACAGACCTCTACGAGCTCGACTTTAAGCTGAACAGGAGATTAGACTATATGTGAACCAACATTAATCCAAGAAGGTCAATATAGTACAGTGAGCCTGAGGCCAAGAACTAAACCTTTGTCTTTGCATCCCCAAAGAGGCCTGGGTGACTGGGAAGTTGTCCATAAATGTTTGCTGAACTTAACAGAAGAGGCGGAGCTTGCTGAAAGGGAAAGATTTTGAAGAAGAGGAGAAAGAGGACATGTCACCTGGAGAAAACTTCAGGAAGCCCCAGAGCAAGAGCAAGCACAGCTGGTTCGCAGAAAGCAGTTCTCTTGGTCTGCCTGTCCCACAATGCCTGATTCGTTTGCCAAACGGTGGACATTTAACAGTCTGCCACTACTACCCTTGCCTGAGATTGCTGCCACACCTTTGTCTCTTCCTGCTTTTTCCAGTATAATGATAATGATGAGAGGTGACGGGAAAGCCTATTTCTTGTGTTTCAAGTCATTTCCAAGAGAGTTTTTGAGGCTAAGATGCTTAATGATAAACCTCACCACATTGTGAATGGTTAGCTTGGCTGCACTCCCTGTGATTCAATAACTAAAATTCCCAATGAGACTACAGTAATTGTATTTGCCTTGAATTCTATATGTCAGATCCAAAATAAAAACTAGAACCTATGCATCTCTATCAGTACAATCCCTACATTCCCAGGACAGTGTTCAAACAAAATAGACGAATAACTACACTAAAAAAAAAGAGGTTCAGGTGAAGGGAGACATGGAGACAGATGGAAAGAGAACACACTTTAGGAAATGCACCAAAACATTTCAGTCTGTATGAGCAGGAGAGAATGGAGGGCTTATCACATAGACTTCAGAGATCATCTAATGCAATCACCATGCCTACCACCCCTCAGCAGGAGAGTAAGAATTTTATTTAAGATCACATGGCAGGCCACAGCTGATCCAGGACCAAAACCTAGGTTTCCTGACTCCAAATCCAGTGCTCTACCACATTTATTTCATTCCCTATGTAGTAGTTCAGTAGCTGTAAGAATCATTCCCAGAGAAGGGTGACATAGGAAATAGCAGATATCCCTTGGAGAAGCATGGCAAGGACCAGAACAGAGAATGGTGGCAAAAGGCCAAGGCAAGGCATTACAATTACAATGGCTAAGTGAGACATGTTTCTGACTGCTTTATGGGCAAACTTTGCCTCTCTGCTTTAAGCCAAGTGAGTTATACTCTATGTCATAGGGTGGGGGTGGGGGTCAGGGAGAGGAGTGAATAAAAGAGACCTTCTTGCTGGCAGTGGTTTGTGGCCAGACTACTAATTGGCAGGCAAAAGGAGAGAGGTAATTGCAGATGCAAGTGATGGCAGCAGAAAGCTCTGGCCCAATCAGCACTGCCTTGTGCCCAGTGCTTCCAGTATGCAGCAACCCAACTGGTCAGAAAATGTGAGAATAGTCTAGGCTACAAGAAGCAAACCTGAATACTAGCCTCTGTACCCTGCCCAGCCTTCTGATGCAGAGGTGCTGCTGAGTGGGCTAAGCTAGTTCATCAGCATAGTGAACACAAGCCAAATGACAACTAGGCAAGCACTTGCCTGAGGATCGATGTCACTTCCTATTTAGGGCCCCCAACCCTGAGCCATACTCTTCCATGGCTAGGACTTCCACAGAGGATCACACAAAGATCCTGGTGACCCCTGGGCCAATGGTAGACATGTAAAGATAAGCTGATGGGCAGTTAAAAGACCTCTGATGAAGTCTAAAATGTGGCACCTCTATGGGTACTAAATCAGGAGTGAATGAATTGTGTACTCAAATCACATTCTTATATAATACCTGAATCACTCTTGGAAAACTAAGGCTTCAAATCGTTACAATAAAAAAGCATTATCTTGTCTTCACAGTGAGTGTTCATAATTCTGGTTTGGTGAGTTATGGCAGAGTTTGAAATGTTTACTTTTGCAGAGATAAAAAACTCATTCTTTAGGCATTATGTGTAAACAGCATTTTGATGACACAAAATGCACTTAATGATATTACTTGCTTCCAAGATCTCTTAATGCACTCAAAAATTTTTCCACTCTCAGTAAACATAATCACATCCTTCCTTATCCTATGCTCTTCTGTTTTTCATTCTCATCCCAGGATATCAAGTCTTCAGTGGATACGTCCCCTGTCAATCTCTCTGAATTGCTTTCCTCCCTGCCCCTCTGCAGTCTCTTCCTGTTATTCCTAGTTTGAACAGCTAGGAACCTACATCACAAGAGTCTTTAATGATATAAATAAAACACTAGAAGTGTTCGCAGCCCTAGTGTTGTTTTTGTGTGTTTAGGGCAAAATTTTGAATGTATCTTTTCAGGTCTGTGGCAAACTTCACAGAACAGAAAGTGCTGAACATCTTCCTAAGAGCAGGTCATGCCACTTGTCCGCTTTCCCACTCATCTCTCTGCCTCCAATAGCTCTGATGACAGAAAATTAGAAAGAACAATTAAGAAGAAACACCAGAACTAGGCATAGTGGCACAGGCCTGTAATCAAATCTAATCAGGAGGCTGAGGCAGGAGGATCACAAGTTCAAAGCCAGCCTGTACAGTTTTGCAACAACCTGTCTCAAAATACAGTTTTTTAAAAAGGTCTAAGAAGCTGAGCATGGTGATGACACCTATAGTTTCAACACTCTGAGAGGTTCAAGCAGAAGGGTGACAAATCCTAGCCTAGCCTGGGCAACTTGGAGATTTAGTGAGTATATTAGTTACTTTCTAATTGCTGGGAGAGAAAACCTGAATCCACAAGTTAAAAAGTTTATGTTAGCTCACATTTTATAAAGCTTTCAGTCTAGTTAGCTGATTCTAAAGCAGAGTGGCACATCACGAAGGCATGACAGCAGAGAAACAAAGCAGACAGGAAACAGTGAATCTTGCTTTTTTTCCCTTTTTATTCCACCCAAGTGGTACCATACACACCCGGGTCAGGTCTTCCCTCTACAGGAAATCCATCACCCACTCAGAACTATGCTTAACCAATCAGTAGACAAGTCCAGTATCACACACCCATGATCTGGTCGCTTCCAAATGTACCACCTTTGAGTAAATGAGGCTTTTTTTGGAGGAGGAGGCATCTAGAAATAAGCCATAACAGTGAGAACCTGTCTAAAAATGAAAAATTTGAAAAGGGCTGGAGGGCCGGGGAGATGACTCAGTGGAATGATTGCTTCCCTGGCAAGCACAAGGGCCTGAGTTCAATCCCCAGTTCTGGAAAAAAAAATAAATTAAATAAAAAATAAAAAGGGCTGGGAATATATTCCTGTGCAAAGACCTTGAATTTAATCCCTAGCACTAAAGAAAAAGATAAAAGGGCTAAAGATGTAGATTGCTCACCTAGAATGTAGGCCCTGCATACAAAGCCTAGCACCAAAAAAGCAAGAATAATCAACAGGAGATCAGGTCACATTCTTCTTTCAGAAAATGAAGCAAGAACAGACAACACAGAGGTCACCCTAGTGTGGTAATTTGCTGAAACCTGTGACAGAGGAGCATCTCCAGTCTGCTCCCAAAGGACCCATAAAGCCAACTTCTTTTTTTTTTAAACCAACTTCTTGAGCCTAGGCAGACCTGAGAAAAACCTAATGCCATTGAAGTACATGAATAAAGAAACTAAATTAGCTGGTTTTTCCCGAAATAGTAATCCAGGTATAAAAGGCCACCTCTCCCAAGAACATACATCTTCCAAATACCACAGAACAGAACATCCAAACTTCATTGACCAGCTCTGGAAATCTCTTCCTAGGCACCTATCACCTCCTCTGGCAACCATCCAATTTACAGACAGCACCTGACACAAATGCAGGTTTATATTCTGCATATATAGAACTTCCTCATAAATTCAGGACCCTGTAAAAACCAAACAAAAGAGACAGAACTAAGTTCTATCGGACCCACCTTAATTTGTTGTGGGTCCTGGCTTAACCCACATTAATAATGTAGCCTAGGAAGAAGAAGAACTTCCCTCCCTCGCTTGTTAGCCTCGGCACCATTCTCAGGGACGCCTGCACATCCAGCATAAGGGAGGAGGCACAGCACTATAAACCTTGAAACAAAAGGGCCTAGAACAAAAGGGCCAAGGACAACTTTGGCTTGACACTGCAGAGAGGGAGACTTCTTGCCTTCTTGCCTAGTTTTCACTATAGCCAGCTGAAAGGCCTACATTCAGATCATTTACTTACTGAGATGATTGGAGCCCCACAGTGACTGCCCATTGCAAATGACTAAACTATGTCTTTAAAAACATTTCTTTCAAAGGCAGGTCACATTACCAGTGAAGGTTTAGGAACTTACATACACACAGAAATATTTTTCTTGGGGTAGACTTGCTGGAAATTTCAACTTTTTCAATCTCTAAAGAAATTAGTGAGAAAGCCTGCCTGGTGGTTAGGGGCTCTACAAGGGCCAGGGCATCAGCACTGTGTACAAGCTCGCCCCTTACTCCACAGCTGGAATCTAGTTATGCTGGGGGGAGACAATCTGAGAAGCTCTCACATCTCCGACCCAGAAGGCCTTTCTTCTGAGCATTGCCCAATGCTCCTGTTATACAACATGCAAAATAAATAATCAACTTTAAAAGTCAGGCAGCCAAAGCTCTACTCAAATAATAAGCCCTTTTACAAGCTGCTTATCATCTGCCAAAATCAGCTGTAGAGGAACACCAGGAACTCTAAATTCTATTGTTCTCATTAACTACTTGGGGGAACTATACAAGCTTCAGTGGCTTTATTGGTTTTTGAAGAGACAAAAAGGCAAAGGTTTCCTTCTACCCACACCCTGCTCTTAATCTCAGTAATTTAAATATAACTCTAGTCTCACCAGCTCTGAGAGGCCCCTATTAAAGAGTGACCTAGAAAAAGGCCCAAGACTTTTCTTGGAAAATAAACTACTCTGCTTCCCTCCTGCTTGATTGCTGTGGTGAGGATGGGAAGAGTCAAAATGTCAACTTTTTTAGAAAATTTACTGGAGGGGGGAAAGGAGTAGAAAGGCCAGAGGAATCTGAAGTGCAGTCTTCTGCCTGTGAGAGTTGTCTTTTAAATGCAAAAGGAAAGAATAGCTTGGCCCAAGGAAAGTTATCCAAAACCATGTTTGCTGCCCTTGGGAAAGCCTGACAGCACATTGTTTGCCCAGAACAACTTCTGTGAGTTTCAAAATACAGGAAGGGACCTTTTGTTAAATGGTCTTATTCAGGAAATGTGATGGGAGAAATCTATTCTAAAACTCATTTCTAATGAATCAAAAATGGGATTTTGATATTTATCTAGTATTAATATTCCAGAACTGGCAACCTCTAAATACAGAACTCAGAATTTTTTTCCTCTATAAAACTTTAACACTTTGCTTTTTCACCTCTATAAAATCTTAACACCTTTCCTAAGGAAAAAGTTTGGCAGCCAAAGCCAGGCAGTGTTTTGGGGGTAGACTTGATGGAAATATAAGCTCCCTCTTATAAACTGATGGGGTAGAATTGATGGACTTTAAGTTTCCTCCTGTAAACTGATTCCGTCCTTCACTAGACTGGATAGACACTGACACATCACAAGTTCATATGTTTTCTGAGAGCACAGCCTGAGATTCTTTCATCTCTCTGTCCTTATTGGCTAACACAGTCCCTGGAACATTGTAGCTGGTTGTTCAGTCATTTATTGGTGATAATCTTAATACTTACTGTTAACATTTAAGTGCTCAGCAACTCTGTGCTTAACTGCCCATTTTTGCTCATTTTCCAAGTAAGGAAGGAGAACACTGAAGTTAACTATCATGCCTACTATCATCCAACTAATACATGATGAAACATGGGTACAAAGTAGGCAATTAGGCTCTGTAAACTTCATTCTTGACCAATACTTCAGAATGGTACACAGGAACGAATGGAAGGGCTTACACACGTACATAACTATAAAATAAGGACTTAAATTGGTCTAATTTAGGAAGGACCTGGTTTATTTTCATACAAATTGATTAAGCAACTAGTACTCTATACCAAGCCCAGTACTAAGCATTAATGGTACAAAGATAAAAATATGGTCTTATTTCCCAAGGAAAAGAGACAAATAATCAAAGCTTACTGAGTGCATACTATATGCTGGTCTTTGTTGCAAGCACTTTACATTATTAATTGCTATCATCTTCACACAGTCTCCCTCACAAAATCCCAGTGATGTTATTATTATTAAACTGACATGAGACAAATGAGAAACCAAAGAATGGAGAGATTAAGAAACTTTCAAGAGACATGACTTGAATGCAGCATGTCAGCCAATTTTCTATTTGTGTGATCAAATACCTGAGTTAAACAACTTATAAAGAAGAAATGATTTCTCTTGTCTCACAGCTGCAGAGATTTCAGGCCGTGGTCACTTAGCCCATCACACAGTGAGACAGTACATCATGAGAGGGAGGTTGTGACAGAAGAGTTTGCTCATAAAAGGAAACAAAGACAGAGATAACAGCCAGTATTCTGCCACTCCCTTCCAGGGTGATCAGTGATCTAACTTCTTGTAACCAGGCTCCACATCCTAAAGGGTCCACAGCTGCCCACTACTGCTACAGACTGGCACCATGGCTTTAGCATATGAGCCTTTGGGAGACATCTAAGATCCCAACCATAATGGCAGCCTACTCTGGAGTAGGGAGATGGGAGAAATCCAAAGCCCATATTCTTATCCACTCCACTGTGTTTTTTTTTTTTTTTTTTGTCTCAACCACACAGTACTTGAACATAATGTGATATGTTCTGGGAAGGAACAAGAGAAAACACAATGAGCTGCCGAGAGGAAATGATTCATTTTGCCTGAGAGAGGACTTACTGATGGCTCACAGAGCAGATGACACATGAGCTGGGCCTTGAAGATATGAGAATGGGAAAGAAAATCATATAAAAATATTACATTGCAGGGCACGGTAGTATACACCTACAATTATAGTGCTTGGAAAGCTGAGGCAGGAAGATCACTGCAAGTTTGAGGCCAGCCTGGACTACTGAGCTCAAGGCCAGCCTAAACTGCATAGAGAGATCCTGTCTCAAAAAAAAGGACATGCATACAAAGAAACACTACATGGAGACCACAAAAACTTCTTTATGTTTTCAAAGCCATCGCTAGTAAACAGAGCTAAGAAGAAAGTCTAGCACTATACTCCCTTCTACCACAGAAATCATTAGTGGAGCCATAGCCTGAATTTTTATGCCACTTTCCCTAGTTGGTCCAAACTCTAAGCTGAGGTTCAGTCATACTCATAGTACCCATAAGAATTTGTTTTTTTCTACAACCCTTCCTTTGTCTACACCTGTCAAAAGTGGGCACTCCATTGACATTCAACTAACTTAGGTGCTTCAACTCAACACCACAATCCAACACAGTCCAGCATTCTACAACCATAGTGAGTTATTCAAAGAAATTGTCGACCATATCCATTTACAGCTCAGCTTAATATTATGGGCTCACGATGTATACTTCATTTTCATACTTTTCTGCTGGATGGTTAAGGCCTAGGTAGATCAAGACTTATATACCAACACAAGAACTTTATATTTCCTATGTGGTCATTGAAGTCCTCTCAGGGTTTATCTTGTAGTCCTGTACATTATTCTGTAGTTCCTTTGTGTCATCCATGTGGATGAGTCACAGCCAATGCTTGACCAGATTGCTCTCTGTGAGAGCTTGAGAGAAAGTTTTCTCTTCATGTGACTCACCCCAGGCACACTTTAGAACTTCAATCTCTTTCCTCTGTGACTCCATAATCTCCTTGTTCAGAAAATTTGGAGCTCACCTGAGTTTCATGATGTTGCAGTAGAGGTTCTCCTATGTTCTGAGTCTTCACTGACCTTGAAAGGCTAGGGCCAAAATGTTGGCTGTCCTTGTGGCTCTTCTATTTCTCCAACTCTGACTTGTGATCTTAGGTTGTTAACCATCCAGAAGAAAAGCTGATTAGTATCCTTCAGCATATGCCATTCATTTCGCCTTATCTGACTCAATTGATTTTACTTGTTGTACGTTGTATTTTACTTTGTATTTCTGCTTTTCGCTTGTTATACTAGGGAGACTATACGATATTTACACATGTGTGTCTGGTTTATTTCACTTATGAGTATATGTTCAAGTGGCATCCACTTCAGTATGAATGCTTCAAACTTATCATTCTTAATAGCTGAGTAATACTCCATTATATAGAAATACCACATCTTTTTC